>BLKR01003222.1:65000-155288 GCA_011170035.1 Teleogryllus occipitalis | reverse complement strand
TGTGCATACATATTAATATACCCCTGTTGTTCACATGCCCGTTCTGAATTTACACTAAAGCGTGTATTCATAATCAGAAGTTTGAATTTTTGTTAGACTTGTGTCCGCGTGCATTACTTTTCGTTCTCTTATGTTTCATACTTACACATCTGATGAGAACATAACGGCGGTGATGCAGTATAGGATTTGTAGATAAGAGTTCATAAGAGAATGTCAACTTTGCATGAGTATATGCAACCATCTTTAATTAATGTATTGTATTCTCCATTTCACAAATAGTATAAATTAAATAATTGGTTCTGTACAGTAAATAAATATATCGTGTCAACGTTTCGTAATGAATATGTTTCGTTATGATTTATTGTAAAATAAGTTTAGCTAGAATAGGATAAGATTAGCTTATTCCGTGTATCATTTCTGGCTATCATTTCGTAAATTGTCAAATTTAACTTTTTAATTTCTGTTATGTACGCAAAAAGACACAAGTCAACAATAACAATTTATTGATCAAACTTTTTACAGTACTGATCCCGTTTACCAAAATCCAGAAGAGTAGTCCGTTGTACAATGCCACGGTGTCCAAAATCCAGAAGAAGTCCCAAGGTACGCGCACGGTCGTCCAAAATACCAGGAGAGAGAAAACAAGTTAACTTCGCCGACTTCGCACAAGATACACTATACACTGAGTCACTTCTGGATCGCACTTCAGAACTGTCTGTTCCTCTGGCCGGGGCGGCCGGTTAAGAAGCACGCCGCGCCGTAGCCTCGCCTCGGGGCTGCCGTTCCGCTTGCCGGCCGCTCACGCCCTATTGGCCGGCCTTCGCGCCGGATTGTGGCCCTGCTGCCTTCGGTAGTCTCCGTCCCGCGCTGCCGATTTGGCGCGCGATACGAATCCTCGTATATCGCCGCAACACTTTCTCGTATACAGGGGAATAAACGTAGTATAGAGAAAGTTACGTAATGCTGTGCGAAAAAGCGGAAAATTTTCGACAGAAAAACTTCATTGCCTGGCCCTTATAAAAAGAAAATGGATTAATCCAGTTGCTAAAGTAAGAGGAAAAATTCTCTAAAACGTGACCTAACCAGAATCCTAATTTTAAGTCCTTGATGCGAAAAAAACAATTGAAAGAAAAACGTCCTTCCTTCCTTCCGTCCGTCCGTCCGTCCGTCCGTCCGTCTTTCCGTCCGTCCGTCCGTCTGGCTGGTGTATGTGAAGAACACTAGCACCTAAACTACTCGTACGATTTTTTTCGAAATTGAAGAAACCTCTGTCGATCTGCCCTCAGTCGAAGCTCTGTGATTTTGAGATAAAATTACTAATTTTCTGGGGGTACTTTACATGAAGCCCTTTGGAAATTTTCAAAATTTTCTCAAAAACAGCTTCAAATTTTTTCTTTAAATTTCTTGTAAGAATAGAGTACAGTACACTCATAAAGGTGGTGTAGGTCCGATTTCACGGTTATCTCTGAATTTTAGAAAATTGCAAAACTTTGAATTTTTTTGGCGTCTTCCTACAACTACAAAATTAAAGATACAGATTTTTCCTTCAAATGAAATTTTTTTTCCATAAATAGTTTTTTCATTGAGATGATGTAAATTGTTTGAAAATTTTAGTAGTTTTCGTCTAATATTGTGTGCAATATTTGCAATTTTAAAAAAATTACAAAAACAATATTTTCTCAAAAACGGCACCAATTTTTTCTTTTAATTTTTGGTAGAGTTAGTGCCAAACGGACTCTACACGATGGCATCAACACCATATTGCTCTATTTTTTTTTCAAAAATCCAAATAATGTTTTTTGACTTGCCTATCACGTCGATAGTATTTATATTAGAGGCGATTTCATCATGATATTGTATTAATGAGTACATGTGCTTTCAATAATGTCAAATAAAGTTTCTCGTAAACTCAACAGTTTTTTGTTAAAGTGAGCTCAAAATACAGCATTTTCAGAAACGCTCAAACGCCATTTTTTCAAAAATGGCTCCAAATTTTTTATTCCAACTTGTCCAGTGGATAGTGGTAATGGCACAATTTAAAACGACTTAAAGTTCATTTTTGTGAATTCTGTTGTTTTTGCAAAAATTACATAAATGTAATTACATAAATGTAATTTTTTTCAATATCTCTCACGCCGTTAATATGCTCATTTCAATAAATTTATATATATTACTGCATTTTTCAGTGGAAGTTCTTCAAACTACTTCAAATGATTATTTTCGAACACTGAATAGATTCCTGTGAAAAAGAACTTCAAATTTCGCATTTACAGTAAAGCTTAACGCCATTTTCTTAAAAACAGCTCCAAATTTTTAAATGAAAATTACTCTTTACGACAAGGTTTTACCCTTCTTTAATAGTCTTTAAAAAATATTTCCGTTCTACTATTTGGAAACCGAAAAGTGGAGTAAATGTCAAACAAATGTACTTTGAGCGACGATAGATGGCAGTTGGCCAGAGAATGCAGCAAGACCTTAAAGAGAGTTCATACCAAGAATATTAGAAAAAATTGCTACGAGAAGATCTGTGCCGTTCTGTAGCACCGCTAGTTAGGAATATCATGACGTACGGCTGTTTTACAGTTTCGTGGTTAGAGTACTACTAGATGGATGTGGATGTATATACCCAAATTGCACTGTCTATCCGGAATATGTTTAGAACCACAACATCAATAATAATAATAATAATAATAATAATAATAATAATAATAATAATAATAATTATTATTATTATTATTATTATTATTATTATTATTATTATTATTAATATTATTATTTACGAGTATATTCATACATTTTAAGTAAAAGAAGTAAATTACTGTTTCTTATTCCAATTTACGACTTTAAAAAGCTCTGAAATCTTCTTTTTGTAGCATTCTATGATGCCTTTCCAAGAACTAGTTTTATTTCCTCAGAGCTCATTTTTGTTTCGGTTTGATAGTGTTATCTACCACATTTACTAGCTTTCGCTTTCCTTTTTCTGATGCTCTCTCTTTACTTCGTTTGGTTCTTGTCTTGTACCTTACTGTTTTTCATCTGTTTAATGTAGATCTCTCTCTCTCTCTCTCTCTCTCTCTCTCTCTCTCTCTCTCTCTCTCTCTCTCTCTCTCTCTCTCTCTCTCCTCGTTGCAGATTCCCTGGGTGGCGGCACTCTTTCTCTCTCTTGCTAGCGGATTGTGAGCTTTTCCTTGCAACTAGCACAACAAGCTAGATATGAGTAAATTTTGCTACTTCTGGATATGGATCCTGCTCACTCTTTCTTTCTCTCCCTCTTTATTTCCTCTCCTCTAGTTTGAAGTACAGTGGAATGCAATTCTTTGCTTTCCCATACTGTGTAGCGATATTCTGCGTATTATTATTATTATTATTATTATTATTATTATTATTATTGCTTTTACTATTATTACGTACGTGATTTATAATAAATATTAGAAAGTTCTAGGGAATAAAGGCGACTCTGAGATGATAAATATGATAGGAAATATCAAATAAAAAGTCACACATGTGTCAGTTGCCCCTGTCTAGTAGGCAATTCATAATCCATTAATTTTTGTAGAAACGTATATGTACGAAATCTCTTTGCGACTGGATGTGTTTCGCGAAATATCACTACACAACTAGTGTCCTTTGAATCAGGGTCAATAGTCTTTTGTGTAATCTAGGTATATGAATTCTTAATTTTTTTGTTATCAGTGCCAACGGGATGTACAGAAATTTAGGTAAATACAATAATAAATCTTGCCTCTTTCACTTTATCTTTCTTTTATCCCTTCTTCCTTTTCCTCCATCTCTCTACCATTCTTCTCTCTTTAAGAGTATCTCTCTTTTATTCATCTCTTCTCACCACTACTTTCACACTTTCTCTCTCATTTAAATCTACTCCTCTTCCCAGGGCGTCTTCGTCATTTTCATTTCTTCTTCTTCTGATCCTTCTCCGTTTCGTGTTTTACTCTTACCCTCTCCTTACTTACTTAATAATTATATTATTTTTTGAGATGAACTGTTGATTGCTGCTTTACACAGTATTCTACTACAATAAAAAACTTGTTCGCATGCGAAGAGAAAATTCTCTCTCTCTCTCTCTCTCTCTCTCTCTCTCTCTCTCTCTCTCTCTCTCTCTCTCTCTGATGCGACATAGACTTAATGTCATTCAATAAATATATTAGGGCAAAGAAAAATAAAATATTACGATTTCTGTTGACATTGCTTGAATAAACACTTTTTTAATTAAGCGGCTCCTCAGACGTGTCAGATGTTCGATTCCCGCTCGGAGCAGAAATTGAGTTGCAGCTTTCCATTACAGTCGTCTTGGTTTTTAGAGCTGTGTGTTGAAATGAAATCTCAGAAAAAACAAGGAAGCTAGGTGAAGGGAACTCATGCTTGCTACATGTTTCTCTTACCCCCAGAGGAAGCCAATACATAAAAGTGCTAGCTGGCAAAAATCGTATTAATCCGGCCTTAAATTGACAAATACATTCGTGCATGTGTAAAATGACTGAAATGGTCTTCGCAGATTTTGTTTGTCCTTATTTTTCTATGTCGTCCCCGTCCACTGTCACATCCCCTTTGGTTTGTTCCGCATCGCAAATCGAATGTCGAGTCAGCATTCCGTTCGCGCAACAAGGCTGCCGTTTCCTCCAAGGCCCCCTTGACGTGCGCAGTTGGGATTTGGGGGGCTTTGGTCTGAGAAGGGCCATGAAACTGCCGTTCTACCTTCCTTGAGAAGTGAGTGGCTATTAAACGCCGAGTATACACGCTGAGTTGCAGTTTCTCCAAGAAACAAAGTTATCTCGTGAGTCAATTGGTAGAATAATCAATCAATCAATCAATGATTTATTTTACGTGGCGAGGCTCAAGCCACGAGGCCTGCTCTTCCGCCTGACCACGCGAATTCTACTACACTGCTTTCGCCATCTCAGAGAGAAAGAAAACATCACTCGGCGACGAAACAGGTGATTTTAATTCTGCTCCATTTAGGATTGCGGTAAACCCTTTACATACAGTAAATCTACAACATGTGACAGCTGGCTTTACTTCTTCTCTCATATGAATTATTATTTCCGTTCTTCAAAATCCACTTCTTCGATCGGCTTTGCACCCGTGAACTTGGGTATAACAGTCCGTACGCTAACCGTTACACCACTGAAGTTACAAATGGTATTTATAATATGGTAATAGTATATATAATGCTTAAATGGTAGTTACGCATGTAATGGTATAAATAATTGTATTTATTTACCACTAACCAAATTTGAACCATAGCGTTTGTGTTGTAGTTATATCGGGAAGGTTGATTGACTATTTCGTGTTTCTGGATATGTCAGCTTCTCAGTTCATTAGTCTCGTAAATGTTGTACATGTTTTTATCAATGGCGGTGCTATTTCCCAATTTGATGGTGAGGTAGGGAACCGACTGGCTTGAGGGGTTTTCCTCAACACGATATCTCAAACTATCCTGGCACTGCACTAGCCATGACAAGCTCTAAGCTTACGACAGGTCTCCCGACAAGTGCGGTAGGATAGTGCATGTATTATAAATCGGTGTAAGGATACTACAATGAAGAGGAAGGAAAGATCTCGCGTGGTCTGTGGACCCTTTGTTAGGGTACTGATTCACCTGAATCGATTGATCGAAGAAACCTTGGAAAACTAACGATCAAAGCAGTCGGCCGCCAGAATTCCCCTCCAGACAGCGGCTGAATTCGCCCAAGCTATGTAGCTTTTGTAGCTGGTAGTCGATACTGTAAGCCATCTAAGCCCTTCAAGACTTTCGACTTTTGCTACCATTATTCACCACATACCACTTAAATTCAACTAATGTCTGGAGGTGAATTTTAGCGGCAGGCTGATCTGATCAGTAGTTTTTCGTGACTTCTCCCATTAAAAGAATACAAATGTTGGACCTTAACAAACGTGCCTCGCATCAGTGCTATCATTTCTTCCTCATCCTTGTGTCCTCCTCTCCTTTTATACTCAATCACACACACTAGTGCAAAACCATGCATCTAGGGAGAGCAGATGTGAGCATAGAGATTGTGCCCGGCAGGGGCAGTGCCTGAATGAGACGTCACGCCCTGGCTTAATGAAACAGAACTTAAATTTGCGTGTGCTGCCACGTAGGCGCTAATGCACACACATATTCGGTGGTGGAATGTCTTACAGACCGAGATTTCGTGATATAGCCTACCTGCTGAAAGAACAAATATTTGGTACATCGGTAGAAACCGAACAACGTATTTGCTACGACGTATGGAATCGGCCTTGTTTGAGGGATATTCTCCAAAGAAATAAATAAGCTGGCTTAGATGATTCAGGGTAAATTTTTTTAGTTTTGATTAAATGTATTTTTTACCTGCAGACGAAAATACTATAATAACTCAAGTTCTAACAAATACTTTCGTTGAATTATGTTTGAATTTGAACAAAAAATCATAAAGAATCAGTTATTTTCACCTTTCCAACAATATTGGGAGCAAAAAGAGAAAAAAAATCAGAATATGACTTCTAGTCTTCTTTCTTGAAACTGCGACAGTTAATCTAACAATAATTGCAAGATAAATATTAGTCATTAGAAATGTGTAACAACGATATGATAAGTATTAAATAATAAACATGACATTCGAGTTTCCGAACATTATGAACACATTTCATTGTTCATATGATATTTTGCTTAAATCATCACAAATAAATTTCCATCCTACACTTTTATTACATAATACTTTCTTCTTGATAGGCTTTTTAAAAATTAAAACACAACAAATTAAAAAATAAAAATGCTGACAGTAGTGCATGAGTAAATGTGTATAAATAATTACTCTAAACAAATTTTCTAGCTTAGTATTTACGATATAGTGATATGACACCTGTACACTACATACAATTTTTATTTGACAAATAATACTTCCAGAGAGCTCGTAGTCCTAGATTAAAAAGCATATGTAGATATATCTTTACAATGTTGCAATTAGTGCTATGAAATGAAAATTTAATATTATTCTCAACTGAGAAATGTAATACATTCTTACATTTTTCCAATATCTTCCACAAGTTTTCTCGTTTTGCAGCAAATCGAGGTTTTCCGATAGTCGTTTATTGAGCCCTCGTTTAAGTTGAGAACGCTGTTCTTGTCACTTACTTCTTGATTAAGTCAGTTTCGAAGACAGATCTTAGACTGACTCAGACGGCGAAACTTGTTCTTGAAAACTTAAATTAATTTACCGATTTGGTGGCATCTCCAAATCTAAATAAGATCTGCAAATTCGACGGTCTAGATGACAGCTATGCAAATTGAGCGGCTATTGAGACTTCGAGAGAATAATTATTGATTTTCAGTGCATCAACTACTCCGGTCGTAATTAAGTACGAGTTATACTTCAGTATTTGCACCGGGTGGCTCAGTACATCAACTGATGTCACTGCAGTGCCTCTGACCGGGAAATCAGTTTCGAGTCCCGACCCTGACAAGATTTTCGACTCGAGCTTATTAGGTAGGTCGCATTCAGTCACTGTCTGGAGGAGAATTCTAGCGGTCGGCTGCTCTGATCGGTAGTTTTCCGTGGTTTCTACGATGAATACCAGGCGAATCCCGGAGCAGTACCCTAACAAACGGGCCATGGACCGCGCGCGATTTTTCCTTTCTCTTCGTTGTCCTATCCTCACCCCTTACGCACTCACACTAACATTCACTACACTACCACATATTCCGGGACACCGGTCGGAAGCTTAGAGCTTGTGCCTCGCTGATGGGAGAGTCCTGGTTAGGGGAAACCTCACTAGCCGACGGTAGGTCGGCGCCGGCTGTCACCATTGAGCGGGGAAGATCTCCGCCATCTCCCGATGAAAATCATGCACTACACATACGAAACTAATTACCTCAGTAAGTTGACGTGCCCGAATTCACTAACAACGAACCAACCGGTATTTGGATGAAATTTTTACTCTCTGGAATATGAGATCCGACGCCGATCTGCGCCGCTTGCGTGATTTTATCAATAGATAAAATTTTAATATAATATTAAATTAAAATTTAGATAATATTAAGTTGACTTGTCAATCGGGGCACCGTCCCAGTAGGAACAAGTTCTGAGCATTCGACTGACTCCCGACACGTGTGATAGTGAATCACATGTAAGGTTAGTGTGCGTGTGGCTAGAACAATGAAGGAAGATCGCGCGCGGTCCGTGGCCCGTTTGTTAGAATACTGCTCTGACATTTTCTTGATATTGAAAAAATCACGGAAAACTACCGATCAAGCTGGCCACCAGAATATTCCTGCAGGCAGAGGTTTAATTCGATCTAGCCATACACCTTGTTAATAAATCACTGCAAGCTCTCATGGCAGGCGTCAATTTTGATATTGCTTAACATTCCATCACTGACGCGGCCATTCGTAACACGAGTACTCGCACGTTGGACTCCAACGCACCCATTGTGAAGTTTATTTTCTTTATTGACATTATTAATAAATTATTCGTATTTATCTGTGATTGTATTATAATTGAATACACCATGGAAAGAAACGCGAATAATTTTTTACATACCATATTGAAGATTTTATTATATTTCAGTCACTCATTCGTAGCACGTATAAATACATTCAACGCCTGTATTATTGTTTTCTACATCTATTAATATTTACGTTTTTCACTGTAATGAAGAACAACGCTCAAACTCAACATTTGAAATATTAAACACTCTCATTTTACAGAAAAAGTATACACCGTTCCGTATGCCTGTATTCGTATATTGGATTCTATCAAATAGCCACAGCGATTTTACTTCAGGGTTTGGCGACAAAATGCATAACAGACATAAGAAGTTTATCGAAACCGTTCTCAGATACCGTTAGAGGAATAGAGGCATTGTTCTTTTACGTGGAAGGTTAAAATTTCTTTCTTAAATAGCAAAGAAACTTCTGTTTGACTCTATCCAACAGGACAAGTGACGGAGTGTTAACGAGCTGGGTTCAGTCACGTTATTTATCACAGAATTTTGGCCTCTACGTGCAGCACAGATGTGGAGATCTTGAGCGGTGATACCGACCTGGGTGGCCCAGAACACCAATGACACTGGATTGATGATTGATGATTGATTGTTACTGATTTCGGGCGTTTCCTCTAAAGAGGTCATTAGTCCCGTAAGAGTACTGCCTGTTTTTTCATCGGAACGAGGCGGTGATCTTCCCTCACTGGATCTAGCGGGGTTTCGACCGTCGACTAGCAAGATTTTCCCCGGCCAGGTATCTCCAGCGAGGCACTGCCCCAGCCGGGACAAGCTGAAGTCCGTGATCGGTCTCCCAGCATATGTTGTAGTGTAGTGCATGTTAATGTGTGTGTGTGTGTAAGGGGTGAGAATAAGACAAGGACAAGGTAGGAAAGATCTGCTTAGTTCTGCTCCGGTATTCGCCTAGTGTTAATCAGAGAAACCACAGAAAACTACCAATCAGAGCAGCCGGCTGCTAGAATTCTCCTGCATACAGCGACTGCATTCGACCTAGCTGAAAAGCTAGTGTTGAAATTCCTGCAGCCGTTGAGACTCGAACCTACGATATCCAGGTCAGAGGCACTGCAGTAACATCAGTTGATTCACTGAGCCACACTTGGTTAAATGACACTGGAGTACCAATGACAGGGAATACTCGAAGTACGAGTTTTGACGGTGGAAAGACATTAGTCACTTAGTTTCATAGCTATATCGAACATTCTAAGATCACTCCAACTCACACCTTCACATACACGCACTACACTACGACACATGTCGGTAGATCAGCTTAGAGCTTGTCCCCGCATGGACGATGCTTCCCTGGAGACGTACACCTGGTTAGGACAAAATATACAAACCGACGTGTACAGGCGCTGCATTTCACTATCCATCGGGAAAGATTACCGCCACCTTCCGAAGAAAAATGTACTACACTCACGGGACTAATGACTACAGCAATGACCACAGCACATGACCGCCCGGAAACACGATATAATTAATCATTCATTCGATGGCGGAGGGACAACGGGCGCAATATTCTCCTGGCCGGTTCCTCACGGGTTGATGGCTAGTTAGTGAAACGTCTGAATGAATTGTTTCGATTTATTGTCCTATCAGCAGGTAAGCAATATCACTATCTGCGAAATCCGTTACCGCTGGTTCTGGAACACTAGGACTTTTCGGTCAACGTAGGCCACGGTGTTGCAGACACTGGCTGGATAGCTGTAATAGATCGAGTTCTGACGCTGTTTAGAGGAGAATTCTAGTGGCCGGCTGCTCTGATTGGTAGTTTTGCGTTTTTTTCGATCAATAACAGGTGAATGTAGGAGCAATACCTCAAAAAACGGGCCACAGAGCGCATGCCATCTCTCCTTCAATTCCTTGTCCTTTCCTCTCCCCTTACATAAACATACCCTTACATGCACTACATTACCACACATGGCGAAAGACTCGTGAGCTTAGAGCTTGTCCCGCTGGGGTGGCCCCGGTGGTGGGAGATACCTAGTTAGGGAAATCCCTGGCCGCCGACGGTAGGTCGGCGCCGGATATTACCACCCAGCGGGAGGACATCACCGCCATCTCCCACGGAAAAGCATGCACTAAACGTACCAGATTAATGATCTTAGTTAGTTGTCAACTGACATCAACTGACGCGCTCGCAATCATTTATGAACCAACCAGCCAACCAACAGTAGTGGGGTAAACCGCTAAGGCAGTTTAAGATTTTCAACCGGGACACCGAAACATTGAGGAAGTAATGTATGAGCAAGGAACTATTATCCTATGCCGTCTAATTTTGAATAAAGGAATTTAATATTTTGGATAAATGGGTATAAAAACCCTTTTACGTAACATTTATTTTTAGCTTAGAATGATTGGGTGTGACCTATAGCCGTCTCCCATTGGCCTCAGTTAATAACAATTGAAAGGGTTATTGCCGAAAGTATATGCGGGGCACATGATAGGATTATGACACAAGCCACACGCAAGACATAGCTCATAGAGATTTAACTCTCTTCGAAAATTTTTGCCCTCAGCTGAAATTGAACACGTGAATCTGGTGTTAGGATGGCAAAGCACTACCATTTCTCTGGAGAGAGTAAGGCTTCCTTTGTGTTTGACTCAAGAAAAGGCTCCGTTTATTGAAGCAGAGGGAATTTGTGAATGGAATCACACATTGCATGTTTCAAAAAAATGAGTATTTTTATGATATTTTTTGTTGAAATCAAGTTTAAATATATGTGGTTTCTATATTGTTTTAAAATACGTTCCCTTGAAAGTTTTTTTTACTTTAATGTTGATGCCATACTAGAAAAGAGTACTGAAACAAAAGGAAGTAATAAAGAGAGGAAGAAAGAAGGGGGAATATGATAACGTTGAGAAGGAGGAGAACAACGAGGAGCAGGAGAAGGACAATAAAGAGGAGGAGAAGAAGAATAAATAAGAGGAGAAAAAGAAAGAGGGAAGAAAATCAGGGAGAAGTAGGAGGTGGAGAAGAAAGAGAAAGGAGAAAAGGAGAAGGAGGAGGTGAAGGAGATGAAGGAGGATGAGAAGGAAGAGGAGGAGTAGAAGAAGTTAGCCTAATTATGGAAAGGAGAAGTTGAAGTTGTAAAGAAGACGATGATGAAGAATAAAATGGTGACGTTCATAATAAAACTGTGACCGTTGAGCTTGAAACCTTCTCCAGTGTTCTCAAAACGAACTTGCCATCACGGAGTTGCAAGATTTCTCATATCCTGCCCGACGTTGCCCGTGGAGCGATGCCCTAATCTCTGCTGTGCGCCGGTTGGAGGAAGTAATAAAAGGCGAATAAATACTTGGGGCAGCGCGCTGCGCAATCTGTTGTGTTGAACGAGGTGTTGACAGAGGATCTTGGAGGGTTGACTCCCTTCCGCGCCCCGGAAGCAAGCCTGAAACTTCGCTCCTAATTGCCACCTGACGAAAAACGATTCCCCTGCAGTCCAGCTAGAACGCATACCAATGGCATTTCGGTACCCGCAGCACTACAATGGAGAGGTTACAGATGCCTCCGGAATCGTCTCCTATATTATTTCAGCAGTATATTCACCTTTTGCGGCTCTCACACGCAACCAATCTTTATTAATGAGGCCTGAAAAGAATTTTCACGGAGACAAACGGCTCCTACGAACACCTTGACATTTGACAGTAAAAATATGAAGTTTATTTAAAAAACGCATATGAATATTCATGATAAATACAACCTGCAACACACGGCCGGAGGTTTGAATCTATATCGTTAAATAACTCCTAAAAAAGCGTTCTAGGGCATTAAAAACTAAAATATTGAGGTCAACGGCCTCAAATAAAAACGTTCCTCTACCCTACTCACCTGTTCAGAATCTTTAGAATCTGCAACTATATGTGAAATTAAACAAATTACTTGATATTCTGAGCGACTGAATTAAACGGGTGAACCTCTCTGCTCGGTTATAATGTTAAATAAGAATTGTTTGTATTGACAAGGGTGTATTGTATTGTTATCAATTACAGGTAGACATAGAGAATAAGTGACGGAGGAACCCAGGGTCTTGAAGAAAAATATATATTACAAGGTTAATATGGAAATGGAAAAATTGGCAAGAGTGTGGGGTTTAGGATGCGAGAGTTCTCGCACGGATACATTTAAAATTATGAAAAAAAACCTTATTAGTATCAATGCTGATGAGTTGTTGACACATTCAAGGATGAAATAATTAATGTGATCTTTGTCACTATTCATTGACTCGGAGAACCGGCTTTCGACGGCTTTGCAGTCATCATCAGTCCGGCTATATGTGGAAAAGGCAGTGTCTTTCGATTTTTGTCACATATAACGAGACTGATGATGACGGCAAAGCCGTCGAAAGTCGGGTCTCTTAATAAATTTATGTTGACAAAGGCGACGTTGGTTATTTCATACCCATTGTATTACAACTAATGGTACAAGGGTTTAGAAATATATTAGAAACGTTTTCTGAAAATTATTATTATAGTTATTAATAATTACAATTATTAGTTTGACAACCAGGAAATAATTTACTCTGTTTACTCAAACAGGAAATAGTTTACTATGTATTTTTTGTTATTTTCTTATTAGCAAAAGCACGTTAAGATACAAGAGAGAAAATTATAAAAAAGAATCATGTAAATATCATTTCTAGGAATATGTGTGGTCATACCCTATCTTTAACAACAAGTTATTTTTTTCGATTGATAGTTACTGATGGCGGACTATTTAATACTTCACAAAAGCATTTTTTTAAGGATTTTGTTTCTCTCTTTGTGGCTTTTTGTTACTGCTTGGCTGCATTGATATAACAGAACAGTACTTCAAAGAAACATTTTCAGTTTTTGAGGTATTGCCATTTTTGAC
The DNA here is from genome assembly GCA_011170035.1 of Teleogryllus occipitalis. Taxonomy (NCBI): domain Eukaryota; kingdom Metazoa; phylum Arthropoda; class Insecta; order Orthoptera; family Gryllidae; genus Teleogryllus; species Teleogryllus occipitalis. The sequence goes on along the minus strand of BLKR01003222.1, from coordinate 141,934 downwards.
ACGTACTACAGGATTTTCTATACTTACTGTCCTTTCCGCGGTGACAAAATGGCAACATCCATTTTTGACTGGTTTAAGATTATATATATTTCTTCAAATATACAACTGTTCTCCACACCGACAGATACTAAAATAAGATTACAAAATGTTTATGGACAGGCCTGGGTGTATAATAGCAGCAGAGTTTCAACGAATGGTACGCCATAACGACAGTTTCGATTCGTTTTGTGAAATCCGATATTAGTTGGATGGCGAAAGTACACACGTTAAAAAGAGTCCTGATATCAAAAGCTCTAAACGACGGAACAGTCACACCCTACGTAAAAAATAAGCCAGAAAGTTACTCTACGGTCCACTGTAACACTTCCCCACCGTCTGGTGTAGGACTGCAATCTTAATGGCATAATTTAATGTGTTTAAAATATTTTATTTTTTACTCTTACACAATCTACACATCTACTACTACAGACCGACTATTTTATTTTATTTTTATTTATTAATTTTACATTGGCAGACATTACAACGTTCAGCCGTGAGGCTTTTCAGTTGATTGGGCGAGCAACTTTGTATCAGCAAAGCGTGAAGGGGGTAATTTCGTGTTACCTCCTTCAACCAAAGTTTTGTGAGGAAATTTTGTTAGAGAGTAATGATAGGGTTTGCAAAGGAGATACTATGGTACCGACAGGTAAATGCTAGAAATGTTCTTACCTTATCTAATGTCAGAGAGGTATTGAAGGAAAATGTGGAATGGAAGTCTGTTTCTTAGACGGGAGAGAGGGGGTTGATCGGTTCCTATTTCGTAGGTGACTGCACCTTGCACATGACTTCGATTATTGAAGAAATTATGTGCCAGCTTCGTAATAAAGGAAGTAATTGGTTCTATTGCAAGATCGTTGTGAAGGGTCTTGTTGCTGACAAACCAGGGGGCGTTTGGATCTGGGCTGTCCGGGTGACGCCGCGTCGAAGGCTGGGGTGCCGACGTTTCGACCGACATATCGCGGTCCTCTTCAGGGCTGTACTGCCTGTAGGGAGCCCCCGTGCCTCCAATTTTCTTCTGATTATCTCTGCTGCCTCTTCGACCGGGACCATGGTAGAGAAGAAGAGGACCGCGATATGTCGGTCGAAACGTCGGCACCCCAGCCTTCGACGCGGCGTCACCCGGACAGCCCAAATCCTGACTCTGGCCGCGGAAGCCTACGATATCAGGGGGCGTTTATTGTTATTCTTAGCATTTTGTTTTGGAAGATTTGTAATTTCTTTAATGTGGATGGAAGACTATTTTATTAGTGTACCACGGTTGTAGAAAATTATGCTCGGCTGACAGGTCATCACTCTCCGGGGAAAGGGGCGCTGAATTCCCCTGGGAATGTTTACGGGCGGAAGGTTTCAAGGTTTCGCCGCGCAAAAGTCTTGGTGAATTGTCGGTTTGTAATGGCTCACTCCAAGTTCATTCTCAAACTGAAAGTGTTTGTGTATGACACATACGGTAAATGTATCCAACTGTTATGTGCCCTGAAGCGTTTATTTCAAATGTTGACAAATGAAGAGCGTAGTTATGGTCATTTTCAACAGGACTCCGCAACCGCTCACACTACCTACTTCAGTGTCCTTAAGGGTTTACATGCCGTTGATGGAGACAGAATTATCACACGTGGTTTGTGGCCTGCACGCTGTCCTGATCCAACTCCGTGCCATCTCCTTCTTTGGGGATTCCTGAAAGATTGCTCATACGGCACAAATCCCCACACGGAAGAAGTGCGGCACAATATACAGGAACAGATCTCTGAAATAGCCCAGAACATTCTTTACCAAGTGAATGAGAACTTGTGTAGAGGTCAAGAATGCATCAGATCCACTGGTGAGTGGTTCCACTGAGTATCTACTATAACGTGAGTACAATGTAAACCAAGGATGTTAAATCGCGCCCGCGCGAATTACTTGCGCGCGTGGAGGGCCTGACCCTCGTACGAGAATGGGCGACTTCCCCTCACTCCGCTCTCATTTCCCCTTAAAACTGGAAAGGCGTGTATATGCGCAAGTCGAAGCGACGCGAAGACCTGAATAGAGGTTTTACACGAAAATATGTTTGTTTCTTGATTATGATGTGTTCTATCAAATAAGGGAGAATTGTATCATGTTTAAATTCTTATTTATTTATTTATTTATTTATTTATTTATTTATTTATTTATTTATTTATTTATTTATTTATTTATTTATTTATTTATTTATTTATTTATTTATTTATTTATTTATTTATTTATTTATTTATTTTATTTATTTATTTATTTATTTATTTATTTATTTATTTATTTATTTATTTATTTATTTATTTATTTATTTATTTATTTATTTATTTATTTATTTATTTATTTATTTATTTATTTATTTATTTATTTATTTATTTATTTATTTATTTATTTATTTATTTATTTATTTATTTAACGTCAAAAAACAGCTAAAAACTGGCAAGTATGACATGCTATGGGGAAAAGTAGTGCACATTTTCAAAAACTTTGTGATCTCTACACTAAGTCATATACTACTTAAATTTTGAATTTTGAAAGGGAGAAAAAAAAACAAAAAAACTCCCATGTAATAAAATCTATTTTCATAGATAAATAAGCAATAAATTTTGGGTCTTATTACTTCCTGCCGCGACAACATGGAAACGATAATTTGAATAATTGTATTTCCCACTGAATTCTAGAAGACGTGCACAGAAAATGAAGTTACATTTATGTCCAGAAGCAAAACAAGGGGCCGTCTCAGCATTTGCTCAATGGATCAGAGAAACTGGACGAAAAACCTGATCGAGATGGGGGTCATTGACCCGGAAGCTGTGTTACAATAGTTGTTACAGGTTGTTTATACTCAGTTATACAGTCCAAATGGTAATTAATACATTATGTATCATTGTTAAAATTAATGTTACTTTTCTTCACTACTTATTACTATTTCGTGTTTATTTTGTTACTAAATTTCTCTTATATAAAAAAATCTTTGCTGAGTGACAGGAATATGTTTCAATGGTGAATTATTTCTTTGTTTTTTTCTGCATTCTGGTATTAAATCATACAGTTATTTATTGTATTTAGTAATAATGTGAAATAAATTAACATGTCTTTATAAGTTAACATTTTTCACTTTCGAACGGATAGCGCATTTAACAGACAAGAATATTTGTTAATATTTGTCTGAACATAGAAAGCTAATGCTTTTACATCACTCTAAAGTAAATAGGATTACCAAATCAAGATATTTTTGATTCAGGTTTTTAAAATTTTACTCTCAATTGAGAATTTAAATCCGACTGATGGATTATTTCATTTGAATGGATCATTTGTTTGCTTTAAAAAAAGAATGGGAGTAAATATAACTAAATTTGTGCCAAAACTGTCAAGTAACGTCTCCGAAAGACTGTCATGAGCCAGTTATCCAGTGTCTTACATCCGCTCCGTAGCAGTTTGTACAACCCTCACTTTTAAATCTCGCGCCAATTTCTCTAGACGCACTGCCCGCGAGCTCTAGTAAGCTCGTTACCTTGCCCGCGACCTTGACCTTCTTGATTTAAACTCTCCAGTAGCGAAAAGCCACCTTCCCTCTTCGGCAGTTCTACCGGCCGCCATGTCTCCATTTCTCCGGCTTCCGATGCCTCGTTTGCCGAGGCAAAGTTCCCAAACGACCGGCACATTTATAAAATGGTCGCACTGAATTATTTGATGTGTTGGTGTTCGCGTTTCTGTAATTTTGTGATTTTGTGAATGGTTGTCACTGTATTCTATTTGACGTTCCAATTTCATAACTTAGTAGTGGTTCTCTTAATGATCATTACATGAATTGCCTAATTTGAACTAAGTGTGGTCCTTGTAGGTACATTTAGGGCCCTTGCACGTGTGTTGTGTTGATGCGTGAAGCTGATAGACCACTTAGCTTTGTAGAGTACTTACTTTTCGAATTGTTTTTCGTTTTCTTAAGTTAATTCTGTGTAAAATTATTAAAATTGTGAATCTAAAGTACAGTTGAGAACTATTTCGCATTTTTAGATAGAAAGTGACGTCGAAATTGCGGCTGTACGGTGTTCATACTCAACTCGCTGTAGTTTGTAGGACTAGCTCTTATGTCGTAGAACTGTTTCCTACATAATTTTTTTAAACGTGACAATATTAAACAACAATTTTTCCTATGCTTCGGGGTCAATGACTTCTTCCTCGATCACGAATTTCCTCCAGTTTCCCATATCCTTTGAGCAAATGCTGATATGGCCCCTTCTATTGCTTCTGGACATGAATGTATCTTCCCTATTTGAAAAGGTTTTCTTGAGCTCATTGGGAAAAGTAGTTATTCGCATGCTCGTTCTCCATGTTCTCGCGCAGAAAGTATATTTCTTTACAAAGGGCACGATGAGGAATAATAGCTCAAATCTGTAGTTTATTTCCCTTTGCAAGTGGCCTTTATTACACTGGTGAGTATAGTTCTTATCACATCTTCTCAAGAATGCTCGTTTTACCTTGATTCACAACTACGTTAAAAGTTCAAGGTTATGAGCTAAGGTTCAGATCTCAGAACTCAAAACGAGCACATAATACAAACTTTTACATAAAACGTCACACCCGAGTTGGAACTGCTTTGGACGTTAAATAAAGAAAGTTAATAAAAGATAAAAATTAAATCATCCCGTGTGACGCAGAAGCACGAAGCTTTTCCGCTGAAGAAAGCTTTACATCAGGAATGTGGGTTCGAATCCCACGGAAGGCATAAATGTTTAATGTTTACATAATGTGCATTCGTATAATACCATGTATCGCGCTGATAAGCCAAGAACTCCGGGTTTAGTTTGAATGATAAAATCGGCATCCAGCGTTAGCAATAATGGCATTGTTAAGCATAAGTCAAAGAATATGCGGTGTTAGGGTAACCTATTAACAAAGTGTAATATTCCTTGCTTGGTGTCATAGCGCTGTGCAAATGGACACGGCCCCGAACACATTATGTTTAAAGGGTGTGGAGAGGGCGTTGAAAGCCGTGATCTCGCAGAAGGGCGCAAGGTCCCACTCTAGAAAGATACTGAAGCGTGCACACATAAGCGGTTGCTGAGGTGCGAAAGGATTTTCAGCATAGGCTGGGGGATTATTTGAATGATAGTGAGGCGGGAATTTATGATTAGTTCGAGAGCTTGGCATTGCTTAAATAGTATTAAATTGTAATAGTAGATTTTATTAATGTAGTAGTTTTAATTAATTTTTTTTTTTTATTTTCACTTCTGCATAATTTACAATCTGTTCTTGTTGGAACAATAAGTAAATGGTATCTAATAAATACATTAATGACGTGAGTTATGGTGACAATGAAATTTTCAATTAAGAAATCGGTATGGCAGATCTAAAATATTCTCTCGTTTTAATCTATATACATGTTCACTGTGGTCTAGCAGGTTCGTTGAAAGATGATTTGGATGCTCGTACAACCTCTTCTGGTAAGCTTGACTCTTCGTGGTGATAATTTCTTCTAGCGGGATGATGTCAAGGTCTCTGTATATCATATTGTTTGTCACGTACCACGGTGCGTTGCATAGTTTTCTTAATGTTTTAGCTTCGAATCGTCTTAGAATTTCCAGGTTTGACCTACTTGAGGAGCCCCACAATTCAATACCATAGGTCCATGTTGGTTTGATTACAGCCTTGTAGATCTGAACCTTGTTATACAAGGACAGCTTTGAATGTCTGTTTATTAGCCATGCCAGTTTGAGGATTTTAAGTTCTGCTTCCTTTCGCTTGGTTTTGATAGGGGTTTTCCAGGTCAGGCGTTTATCCAAGTGCAGTCCAAGGTATTTGACTGTATCAGCTTCGTGGAGTTCTGTGTTGTTTAGTTTTACTTTTGGGCAGTTTTCTTTTCTTAGTGAAAAAGTTACGTGTTTTGATTTTGTTTCGTTAACTGTGACTCGCCAACGATGACTCCAATCTTCGATTTTATTAAGATGTTCTTGAAGATGTTGTGATGCACAGGAAGGATCTTTATTTGCAGAGAGAATAGCAGTGTCGTCTGCAAAGGTGGCTATTGTAGTTCTTTCTGTAATTGGTAAGTCTGAAGTTGATAAAAGATATAATAATGGTCCAAGAATACTTCCTTGTGACACCCCTGCAGAAATAGGTTGGAATTCTGATAGAGCGTCCTGGTATTTCACTTGAAATTGGCGTTCGCAAAGGTACGATTTGAAAAGTAAATAGTAGGAGTGTGGGAGAAGGCGTTTTATTTTAAATAAAATTCCTTCATGCCATACCTTGTCAAATGCTTGCTGAATGTCTAGAAATGCTGCAGAACAATACATCTTTTTTTCCAAGCTTTGAGAAATTGTGTTTACAATACGATGAGTCTGCTCTATTGTTGAGTGCCCTTCTCGAAACCGGATTGAAAGTCAGGAATCACATCTTTAATTATTGGCTTGAGACGTTGTAAGAGAAGTTTCTCAAAAACTTTTGATAGGACAGGTAGCAGACTAATCGGTCGGTACGACGTTACTTCCGTGGCAGTCTTTCCTGGTTTCAAGATCGCTATTATTTGTGCATATTTCCATTGACAAGGATAATGACTACTTCGAAGTATTGCGTTGAATATACTTGTTACGAATGCATATCCTTTTCTTGGCATTTCCTGTAAAATCTTACCAGTAATAAGGTCGAACCCTGGACTTTTCGTGGGATGCGTGTGTTTTTTAATTATTTGTTCGACTTCTCGTGAGTTGAAATGCTTTAAGGGCAGTGATAACTGTAGAGGTACATCCAGAAACTCTAGTACTTTATTTTCAATAGTACTTGGGTTTGTTGCAGGTTTGAAAACTGATGCGAAGTGTTTTGCAAAGCATTCGACCTTTTCTTCTGCGCTTCTTGCCCACGTGCCATCTTTTCGAATTGGTGCGATGTATTGTTGAGGTTGTTTCAATTTTCTTGTTGCTTTCCAAAGTGAATAATTCGTTTCAGCAGTAGGTGATAGAGCTTGAATATAATTAGAAAACGATTTGTTTTCGTATTCCTTAATTTGACGTGTTAATTGTCTGGCTGCGGTGTTATATTTCCTTTTGTCATCTGGTTGACGTGTCATCATGAATATTCGTCGGAGTCGACGTTTTTCTACCAATTTTTGTCTAATTTCTGCGGGATACGTTGGCGATTTATTTATTGTTTCTCTCGGTGTTGCGGCCCAGGCAGCGTCTTGTAATGTGTCTGTTAGGTGCTGTATTGCGTCTTCGATGTTTTCACCTGTTGTTAGCGGTGCATTTGCAGATAGTTTATAGTTCACGTAATCTCGGTACTTGTCCCAGTTTGTCTTATTACTTGATAGTTTCAGAGAATAACTTCTTTCAGTTATATTTGAACTGATGGTCATTTCTACTGGGGGGTGGTCTGAGGAAAGGTCGTAACAAGATTTCACTTCTACTGTACCAAGATGCACACCTTTTGCTAAGTAGAAATCCAGGAGGTCAGGAAGCTTGTTGGCGTCGGTGGGCCAGTACGTAGGTTCACCGGTCGATATAGTAGAAACATTTAGTTTGTTTAATACTTTGAGAAGGTTTTTTCCTCTTGATGTGTTGAGTCGTGAGCCCCAGTGCTGATTCTTTGCATTGAAATCGCCTCCAGCTATGAATCTTGATCCTAATGTATTTATAAAGTCTTGAAACTTTTGTTCTGTTATTCTATGTTTAGGCGGACAGTATACTGATGTTAGCGTTAGTAAAGCTTGACCTTCTGTCACCATTACAGATGTTGCTTGTATTTCTTCAGTTTTATATTCGTTCAGTTCATAATGTTTAATTGTGTTTCGAATTATTATAGCAGTTTCTCCATGCGCTGCACCGTCCGGGTGCTTGGTATTATATATGTCATATCCGGGTATCTTTAAGTAGGATTTTTCAGTGAAGTGAGTTTCGGAGATTAGCATAATATCTATGTATTTTCCTTTGAGAATAGTTACGAGCTCTTTTCGATGTTGGATTAAACCATTTGCGTTCCAGAGAAAAATTTTAATTTTTGGTGCCATTTAATGCATCTTGGATATTAATGACGTCAGTAGGCTAAGCAAAGCCCCAATTTGTTCCGATTGTTGTTTAAGGATGCTTTCGAACCTTTGGAATGAGGTTTCAATTATTTTGTAAAGATCTGTTTGGTTTTGGTTGTGGGGTATAGCGTATGTTGAGTTTTGAGGAAATACTGTACGTGAGAAGGGATTGGGTTGAAAGTGGCGAACTGGGAGGGGAGGGAAATCTGAGGCATTTGGCACTTTTTGTATCTTCTTGGTGGCGGTGTCTGTTTCTTTTCTCTGCTTGCTACGTTTATTAACGTAATCTTGGTACACTTGGCAGCCTTTATAGTTGGCTGCATGATTTCGCGAACATAGCGCGCAAGTTGCTGGCTGCGTTGTATCTTTTTTGCATTCTTCTGTGAAGTGTTCTTCACCGCATTTCACGCACCTCGGAGTTGCTTTACAGTATTTCTTCGTGTGACCATACTCTTGACAGCGATGACATTGTACTGGCGTTTTCTTTTTGTACGGTGCTTCAAATTCTATTTCTGCATTTACAAGTGTGTTGATATTGTAGATTTCTGCATTGTTAGCACTTGGTTCTAAGTCTATAAAAAATAGCGATAGCGGCTTTTTGCTTATTCGATGAAGTACGTTGTGCATATTACGAACGGTGTGACCCTTGGATTTGAGTTCAGCTTTTACTTCTTCTATGTTTGCTGACGGATGCAGATATCGGAGCACTACACGAAATGCTCTGTCTTTCTTTGATTGGTAGGTGTGGTATTTGGCCTCGGATTCGTCTAGTTGCTTAATTATTGCTCTGTAAGCGTCAATGGTTTTTGGTTGCACTTTTACATCCTCGCTGTACATTTTGTACGTGAAATCATCTTCTTTTACTTGTAGTTTTAGAAATTCTATTAATTTTGATACGTTTGTAACACTTTGCACGAATATTGGCGGTATGTTATGATCTATGGGGGGCTTTTTGGGAGTTTCAGCTTCCGGTTTGTCTTCTAATGCTGCATATCTATTTTTATGCGTAAACAGAGGCGCACTAACGCTCGTGGAAGTTGGCATGAACTGGTCACTATTGGCGTGTTTTTCCTTTTTCGAGGTTGTTGCCACTCTAGGGTACTCACGGTTTTATTTGAGGTTGTTTCAGACGACTCCGGACCTTGTAGTTGTTGAGGCCATTGCTGTGGCTGCGTTCCATGAAGTTCCCAGGGTTGGCCTTGCTGATGTGCTGGATAGAAGCTTGTTGGATCTCTCATAAATAGTTGTTGTTGATTTATTTGTATCAATTGTGGATCCTGATTCATTAAATAATGATGTTGCTCTAGTTTTTGCTGCACATTTTGTTGCATTTGAAAGTTAACTTGATTACTGTTTTGCCCCGCTGGGCCACTTATAGCTTGATCTTTTATTGGTGTTGAATTAATATCACTGAATTCACTATGATGATTTAGTGTTTCCACTGCTCTAGCGATGTGCTGCCCCGTATCAGGGGAGCCACTTGCAAACATTGTCACTATCACTGTACACTTAACTCGTACGGTTTGTACTCTGCTTACTTTATCTCACTGAAATCGCCGGTGAAGGAGAGTGCTCGGCGCACGTCCGCTCGCTACCGTGTTCAGGCGAGAACTCTATGACACAAACTTTAATTAAAATAGACTCCGTGTTTCCTGGTAATGTGTATTAGGAAAGCTCCCTTGAGGGAAGGATTTTTCGATAAATCGTGGAAGATAGTCGCGTGTGGGTGTTTCATTCGAAGCACAGATAGGGAAAGTCGCAACCGTGTATTGATTTTATGGGAATATTAAATTATATTTATACCAAATCGTTGGGGACATTCCGAAATATTTTTGATTTTCTTTAATGATTGGCAAGAACTCCAGAATAGGGATACCAAGGATTTTCAAGGACAACATTCTGCTGGTCGGCCGAGAGGTCATTTAACAAGATATTGTAGTAATCTTACGAACTATATTGAAACCCTTACGGTATTTTAATGTTCGTTATAAAAAAGTAATTTTCATAAGGTCAATAGAATTTTGTAATGTATATAAGAATAAATGTTAATTTTTATTGCTGAGGAATAATTTATATTAGTTGTCATAAATGTAATAATTGGTTTCAATCAATAGAACTTCCTGGAATCCTGATTCTCTATAGAATTACACGTACACATGCAACAGGTAAGGAGTAAAATGTTGTACGTCGAACCCATGATTAAAATGAAAGAAAATTTAATAAATTAATGTTAGCATTGAGAGAATTTATGAGCATGGCAGGGCAACGGTAGAAATAACAATATTAATAATAATAGCAGCGGAAGTAATCCCTTTTATAATATTAGATGGTTGTTGTAATAGTATCCGGATTTATCAATAGTAAAAATATCGAAGAGGCGAAAAGTATTTCACACTTTGAACTTCAAATATTTCCCTCACCCAATAAGTTGTGTATATGGTTATCAGACAAGACGGCAGAAGTATCAGACAGCTCTGTGAGCAGGGATAAAAACGGTCTAAAGGCCGCGAGTGTGTTATCTGGATGTAGTCCTCTGATAAAGAACTAATCGCGACTGACTCAAGACATTCACTTGCCCAGTTGTATGTAAATTGATCGATATCACGAGTCTGAACAGCGCAATGGATAAGAAGACTCGTGCATACCACGGTAGCTGCGCCTAAATTTTCTCAACTACTTTTCTAGAAAATCCTTTACATCATCGATCAAAATTGTAAATCCACCAAATTCATAGTCTTCACATTTAATCCCGTGGAATGTTGCGTTAATGACCTCATATTTGAAAGAATGGGTTCATTGTATAGCCTTTTAAGACAGGAATTTTGTTTTGTTATTTCTGTACTATTTTTATACTCGTAACCTACAGAATCATCCATTTTTAATCATATGTAGTAATTATATTCGTACATGAAAGGTGTGTTCATTTACATTTGAATACTATTACCTAGTGTGTTATTAGTTTTGTTAGCTGCATAAAAATGAGCTGATACATAATTAATGTTACATATTTTAAATCGTAAAAATAGAAAATACTGCGACTGTGAAGTAAATTAATGTTTAAAATTTTCTAAAATGATAATATGTTTCGGTTAGACTTTGTATTTACTGAAAACATATTTTTAATTACTTGTTGAAGACGAATCAGACGAATTGCAGTTACATTTTAAAGTATATCTGTTAATTTATCAAACATAATTGAATTGGGACTGCATAATATATAATCATCCTGCCCATTAAAGTGAATAAATACAGAGATGTCAATATAAGCATTGTATTAAAAAAGGGTTTGCTCTATCTCCTTCGTATTTAAGAATTTTCTTAGTAAACATTAGTCTGGGCACAGTATTTTACATTTATCTCAGATCTCACCGTCAAATTTTGACGGGTTCCCACTAGTTAATTGATTATTTTGTTGGACACGACAAATGCGCTGGCCCTTGTTCCCGTAAGTGTAGTGCCTGGATGTGGCGTTGTCCTGGCTTTATTGTACCGTGAGACATCGTGGCTACCTACGTGTCAACCGATTGAATGCTAATGATTCCGAGCGCGTCAACTACTATTAAAAAAGGGTTTGCTCTATCTCCTTCGTATTTAAGAATTTTCTTAGTAAACATTAGTCTGGGCACAGTATTTTACATTTATCTCAGATCTCACCGTCAAATTTTGACGGGTTCCCACTAGTTAATTGATTATTTTGTTGGACACGACAAATGCGCTGGCCCTTGTTCCCGTAAGTGTAGTGCCTGGATGTGGCGTTGTCCTGGCTTTATTGTACCGTGAGACATCGTGGCTACCTACGTGTCAACCGATTGAATGCTAATGATTCCGAGCGCGTCAACTACTATTAAAAAAGGGTTTGCTCTATCTCCTTCGTATTTAAGAATTTTCTTAGTAAACATTAGTCTGGGCACAGTATTTTACATTTATCTCAGATCTCACCGTCAAATTTTGACGGGTTCCCACTAGTTAATTGATTATTTTGTTGGACACGACAAATGCGCTGGCCCTTGTTCCCGTAAGTGTAGTGCCTGGGATGTGGAGTTGTCCTGGCTTATTGTAACGTGAGACATCGTGGCTACTTACGTCAAACTGATTGAATGCTAATGATTCTGAGCGTCAATCTACGGTCGTTAATCCCGGCGTGGTGAGTGTTTTGGTTAGGATGCGACGGTAATCTCCTTGCTAAATGAAAGATCCGGCGCTTAAACCATCATGTTAGCAGGGCTTTCCTCACCCAGGTATCTCCCACTGGGTAAGACTCGCCCAGCTGGATACGTCGGAAAGTTCCCGGACAGGTCTCCTGGAATATGTGGTAGCAGGCCGCACTGTTAGTGTAAGGGTGGTGTATGACCGAGTGGATAGGACAAAAGAAGAAGGATATATATATATATATATATATATATATATATATATATATATAATAATATTATATATGTATATATATATATATATATATATATATATGTATATATATACATATATATATATATATATATATATATATATATATATATATGTGTGTGTGTGTGTGTGTGTGTGTGTGTCTGTTTGTTTACGAGAGTAAGTGGAAATCTTCAAAAGACACTGGGTATCCCGTACTACCCAGCGTGTGAGATTTTTACTCACTAAAACTGAACCTCCCTTCTCTTCCATCCTCTCCGCGGAACCGCCTAAAGGTATTACTTCACGGAAAGTTGTCACATGAAATTAGTGAGTCACATGAAATTAGGTAGGTGAGGAATCATGAGATATCATTCGTACGTTTTTCTATGCGTCTCAATTTCATAAATGTACCTTGTGCAAAATTGCACACCACCCAGAAAATTCCTGTCAGAAACAAGCATACATGAAACAAAGTTTTCTGGAGTCAACTGGCCTATACCAAGTATCTCGGCTGTGGCTAGTTGTTGAGGCGCGAATCGTGGGCACTGAAAAAACACGTCCTCGGCGTCCTCGACATTAGGTTCACACACAGAACAATGAGGGGTATCACCTAGTTTGAACCTGTGAAGGTAGGCTCTGAAGCAACCATGTCCTGTAATAAACTGCGTGAGGTAATAATTTACCCCGCCGTGCTTTCGACTGATCCACAATTCAACTGTAGGAACCGATCGGTATGTCCATTTTTTATTGGAGGACGTGTCGCATCGCTGTTGCCACTCTGCCAGCTGTTCCAAGCAGGTCTGCTTCCCGTGTCTTTTGTCGTAAAATCTCACGGGCCGTTCACGGCCCATTATATCAATCGGAATCATCCCGGCTACGAGGGAAACTGCTTCATTGGAGACAGTGCGGAACGCACATGTCATCCTCAGCGCAGATAACCGACCGAAGCAGCGACCGATAACAGCATCGATTGTTGAACGAGCTTTGCGAAAGCGCAATTCTCCGAAGAATATTAGGGCAGGTTGGAGAGTGAGTATGCGACTTTATAAACTTATCCTTGATTCCTCTTCTGGGCATAGCTGCATCACAAGCTCTGGTTATCCAGTTCATAATTTGGTTACCCTTTTGGCTCTGCCATCCTTGATTGTACACAATTCTCCAAACAAAGGCGGAATACTTCCTCGTCAAGCGCTTTGGCCTTCTATCCCCTCACCTTACATCCCGGTCCAACATGAGATGCAGGATGTATCTCGTATACAATAGCCTGATGGTCGCTGTGTTCACTGACTTTCCAGGATACTCCCATTCTCAACAAGCTCTCTGTCATAAACGTTATGTTCACCACAGATTCTAAACCACATCTGCGGAGAGTGTGTGTACCTCCGGTATTAACGAGTACTACGTTCAAGAGGGAGAATGATTCTAGGACGGCCCGACCTCTCCTCGAATTTTGGCCCGGACGAATCCAACTTCGGCTCGAGTCATTACTTGTTTGAATGGACGATTCCCATGTGCCCAAATTGCTGCTTTGTTATATTGATCGGATACCCACGATGAATCGTCGTGGTTTCTGTATTGTTCACATCGAATCGCGACATCTGTCTCCGATTCCCTCACAAATTGTGCTAGAATATTCTGAGCAACGTCACAGTGGTTCAGATTTATTTGAACTATTTTCGTGGTCTGTCGAATATGTGTGTATGTGTGTGTGTGTTAAAACGTACTCAAACTTGGCCATTCATGTGAAGTTGGATTTTTTATTTTGTACGACGATCTAGCTTGATTTTTTCTACTGGCGATTGTGACTTCTGGCGTAGTGAAAAGGCTATTATATGGTACATTGCATAAAGATAAAATTGTTTTTTCAAACTTTGTATTCTGTGTTTGATTTAGTATACAACACACACGTCACATGTTTATAGGGCACTTCCCTGATTGAGTAAAGTGAGTCTGGTTCACGACCTATGAAGACCTTTGAGGATAATTCTAACACTATTGTCTATTCTGGCAATGACACTCTGAGCGATAACATATATTGATAACATGAACTGCTCCAAATGTTCTCAGACAGACCGGCAGAAAGGACAGTGATGAAGAGGACGTCGTTACATTTTACTTCGAGACTTATCTCGATATTAGTTTTGGGTTTCATATACGCAATATATAAATATTTTTGTCTTTTTAGCACATATTTTCCACTTTTTAACCACATATTTTTCAGTTTTTAGCACCTAAAAGTCCGAGCATTAATAGTACACTCCAGTGTATGAATGAGTTTAACGGGAGAGGAAAGGATGTGGATGTTGAAGAAAAGATTGCCCACGATCCGCGGCACGTTTGTCAGCATTTGTCTTCTCCAGCCTGTCAGAAGATGACGCTCTGTGACACATTTTCTCATGATGACCTTATAGTGTTGACAGCCCACTGTTCTAAACACTTCATGTATGCTCAATCATAATAATACACTTCACAATTCTTTGTCGATAAATCCAACATGTCTCGACGTACGTTGCAGAACCATAAACTTCGTGAGTACGAACATAACATAAGTTTTGTCTGCAAATCAATAGTAACACTCATCACAACTACAAATGGAAAATTCGTGTTAAAACTACAGTGTTTCGTTTCGTTTGGTGTAGCACAAACAACGTTCGCAAAGTACTAGATCTGTCAACTGCAGTATGTGCCAGGAGAAACGAATGTAAGCCATCTGGCGCGTGGAATCGAATAAATTCACGTAATAGCCTACTGCTTCGTTTTATTGTAGCTATGTTCCGAATAAAACAACGTCACTCGTTTGTCAAAAATGCACACCATCACAAACGGGTGAATTTTGAATTGCTCACTGAATAGAAACGGAAAAGGTGGTTTTACATAAATGTAAATAACTCGAATTAAACAGGTAATTGAGAAGAATGGCATACTTAGATGCCAAGTGTACGCGATGAAGAAAGAAGTGATGCTAAAACAGTACGTACTTTCTCGCCCGTATTTTCACGCAAAATTACGCAAAAAGTACACAAATTTTATAAAAATTGTACATCAGTTAATTTCAAAATCTATCTTTAAGGAACAGATTTAATTGAGGAAAAAATCTCTATTTTTAACATTTGAGTTGTAGGAACACTCCAAAACAATTTTGAACTATTGCAATTTCCAAAATATCAGGGTTTTTGAACGAATACGAAACCTACGCCATTCTCTTAGACGTACTTCACACTATCTAACAACAACTTTTAATCAAAAACGATGGAGCCATTTCTTTTTAATTTTGAAAATATTCCAGGGGCTTCTTGTAAAGTACCTCCAAAATTAAAATATCAATATCAATTTCAAATTAAAGGAGACACGACAGTCAGATAGATTGCGAATTTCAATTTGGAAGAAAATCGTTTGAACTTTTTACACGCTAGCGTTGTTCATAGACGGGCGGACACAAAGACCGACGGACATCCACTTTTTCGTTACAAGGCCGCTGTAATAAGATTTTTTATGACAAAAATTTGTCGTTCTTTTGCGCAGCATTATATGACTTTCTCTCCTCAAATAAAAATGTATACGTTCATATTCGGTGACCTTCTTCCCATTTTTTAGGGATGTTATGTCTCGAATATTTTAGAGAGCTAGTTGCTACAGAGGTTGCTTAAAATTTTAGGATTTGACAGACAATTGTGCAGACTTAACTGCCATAAACGAAGTGAATGAAGCTTATGCCTATGAAGTGACCTGTGAAGTGAATGAAACCTATGTAAGCTTCAATTTAAGCAAATTGTTAGCTCAGAAGTCAGTTGAGTGCACAGCGTTCAGAATGTCTCTGCAAAGAGAAAGCTTTTCCTCTCCGTTCTTTTAATTCGGAAATAGAAGTGTGACGGCTTCTCCTTCTACGCGGTCTGTTATGTAGCCACAGCAAAGCCCCGTGATGAGAAATACGAAATGGAACTCCTATTAGTTCAGTTTTTCTCTACTAAAGAAATGAAATTATCTAGTAATAAAGAATGAAATATCAGTCAGGTTTAAAACTGACAATTAAGATTAAACATTTTTTATCGGAAGTATCTTGATTTTGTAATAGTTTTACTTAAGAATGCAACATGTACTTTAACCTACTGGGATCTGGATAGGAGCTTTAAAACATTCTTATAAAAGAACTGTTCCCCGTAAGCGTAAATTATTAATTATAGAGGTTTGTTAATTTATGTCACATTATTGCTGTATATAAATATAATAGCGTAAATTATTAATCGATTCAACTGAACATAATAAAAAACTAAAAAAAGGAAAGAATTTTCTATTCAAACATATTCCAACCGACTGAAGAAAATTTACAAAGTAAATAAACATGAAAAAATAATAATTAGTAAAGAATATAAATAACATTTAAATCTCGGTTGTCTGGTAGAACTAATAAGGCAAACCTATTTTCGTATGATACCACTATTCCGCACCTCACACCGCTTCAGTTTGTGCATGTTTATGACTTTGGAGGGGAATTAAGAGCAGAATCAAAGGAAGTTGCCCGTGCTCGCAGGAGTGCCGGATTTCCCAGGCGGGTAAGTACCTCATGCGGGCGCGGTTTGACATGCTTACATTACATGATACTTTATGTGAGAGAATTGAAATTAGTTTTATCACAGTCCTAACCATGACGTTTAAAATCATTTTCACGGTCGAAGGGAAAAGAGCTTGAACAGTTCAGTTAAGCGAGCTGAGCTTCCATGAATAAATTTCCCGGGAGACCTTTGCAAAATATGACGAGTAACTACGTATTTAGCTTTGATTACGGCAAATGCAACGTTGTGAAATCGATTGCTAGAGACTAGTTATCTCGTGCATACAACCACGAGAGTTTCATGACATGTTATTTTCGAATGTATTACGCCTGTTATTCAATATTTTACAATATCTGAAGTATTGAAAAAAATGTAATATATGTTTCGGAGTTTTCATGAATTTTTAGGAAACTCCATCAAACTAAATTAATTATCATATTGTTTCACTAGCAATTTGAAACTCATTGACCAGTCCGATCGTCTACACTTGAATCGTGAACTCATCGATACGTTACATACTACCTGTGGAATTCGGATAGATCAAATAAAAAACGAATAAAGGAAAATCATAATAAGTATTAACATAATATTAGAAATTAGAGTGTTTCAGATGCTGTACTGACTACAGTGGCAGTTTTGGTCACGGTCTGGGAAGAATATTTTTTTAAAGTAACAACACAAACCCGAAACATTTGAAGGTCGTCTGCGGTAAGATGACAGTAAAATGACACAAGTGAACTTTTCCATTATAGTGATTCACTCAGAGTCTATAGCTGCCTTAAATGCAGTTGTCAAAAAAAAAACATCTAAAAATTCCATAATCTAAAGATTCAAAGAACAATTATTTTACCTAAGTACACACCGACACCTTCATTCATTTTGTTTGAATTGTAGCACACAAAGGTGTAGAAGGGAATACAAGTATCTAAAGAAGCAACTTCATTTCCAACAATGGCCAAGGATGTGAAGGGCTTTCTTTCCGATTACAAAGTATACCTTAAAAATATGGTTACGAAACAATGGAATGAAAAATGACTGTTTACCTTCACCAAACTTCATCTCCTAAGGAAATCCGTTATCGAACCTTCTCTCCCTAACCTTCAACTCTCTAGATTTCAACAAGTCCAAATTACCAGACCAATCCCGTATTCACCTAATAAAGAAAAACTGCCCCATTACCCTGTTCTAAATGTGGATTCCAAGTATCTACGATCCATATTATTCTGGAGTGCCCTCAGCTAGGCCATATCAGTCTTTAAATTTAAAAGAATCTTTATTTAATTCCTTCTTCTCCCCAGGAGGATGTATAAAAGTCTTACAACTTTTGAAAACCTCAATATTTGACACCTTAATATAAAGACATTCCTTCATTTTTTTAAAAATTCCTTTCATTTTTTAAATTTAAAAAACTCATTATTTAATTCCTTCTTCTCCCCAGAAGGATGTATAAAAGTCTTACAACTTTTGAAAACCTCAAAATTTGACACCTTAATATAAAGACATTCCTTCACCTACATCTCATCTACTATAACACTTCAAACATGTTATTAATATCAAATGCCTGTGTATTGTTAATAAATAAATGTGTATTCATTCGTATGATGTAAGTAACCAAAATATTGACACTTTTTTACAAAATATTTGCTTGTTTGAATTGTATGTAATTGTATAATGGAATAATTGTACAAAATGGGTAACCTTGTGTCAATTCTAAATTGATACTTATGGTCGCTTATGACCCAGTTGTTGAAAAGCGATCTTAAATAAATAAATTTAAAAAAACTTTTCCATTTAGACGCTCGTCATTGCTTTATTTCCGTCTTATTATAAAGCTCTATTGGTAAGATTGAAACAATTAGCACAACAGTTGAATAGTCATTTAGTTTCTTGTATGATCAGATATTTGGCTCATTTTCATCATTTACACAACTGTATGGGAGTAGAGAAGAAATTAGGAATCACCGCAAGAAAATATATTTCAAATTAATTTGCTGCTGAAAGTAAAGCTGCTCAAATATTTTGTGACATTTTAAACATTCCTTGAAAATAATTAGATTAAAATCTTAGTGAAAGAGAATGAAATCTACTGATAAGATAACTTTCTATACAAGTAGAGATAACGTCGTAGCAAACAAAGCCAGATCAATGCCCTGCAGTCTGCTAGATCATAACTCTGCAGTAAGAGTTATTAGATTGAAGTGTTTCATTTCCCAGTTCAGTAGGAACTACTCATAAAATGCTCGTTCATTGGCAGTGTCATAAAATTAAGGGTAAGGAAATTACCTATGTGGCTATTTGTAATACAGGATTCAGGACTAAAACCCAGGCGCCCACGGATGCGTGAGTAGGCCGAAACTGCAACCCCGGTCATTGTAGGTTTCTGGAATAAACTTAGTTCGTTTTAAGGAGAGTGTCTATGTGACAGTGGGAGAATCTTCTGCGGAACTTGGTCCTATAGGAAAACTATTGGTGCAGAAAGAGCACCTACATTCTCGCCCGTAATTCCACGCAAAATTACGCGAAAAGAACTCAAATTTACCAAACGTTATACAAAATCTTATTTCAAAATCTATCTTTAAGAAACAGATTTCTTTTTAAAAAAATGTCTTTCTTAGTAATTGTTTTGTAAGAAGGCGCCGTAAAATGTTTGCGGTTTTGCAATCCAAACTATCCAAACAACGAAATTTAATCGGAAACGATGGAGTTATATTTATGAAAATGTGTCAAATGTCTCAGGAGCTTCATGTAAAGTACCTCCAAAATTAAAATATTGGTAAAGTAAAGTAAAATATTGTTGTGGTCAAGGGACCACAACATCAGGCAGATGGATTGGGAGTATCTATTTTGGGAAAAATCGGCTGAACGGTTTAGCTGCTAGTGTTGTTCACTAACAGGCGGACAGACTTTTTGCCGTTAATCGATTTTTCGGAATCAAAGACCTACAAAATCTGGATTCTGACTGCACTATGCCCTAGAGGACTTTTGTAAATTTCGCAACTGGATTTATCCACTTTTCCGTTACCAGGGCTCTATAATAAATTTTTTTCTGCGGAAAATTCGCCGTTTTTATTATTATTTAGCATTACATAACTTTCTCTCTACTGCGTAAGCAATAGCGAGAAAGTAAAAAATCCGAAGCTCAGTAACGGGCGACGAGGAGGCCGAGAAACGATGTATTTGTTCCGCCTAGTTAGAATTTTTTTGAAATAGTACTGACGTGTTGTGTGTAGAAAGATATGCTGGTTTAATTTTAGACAGAAACACCAATGACTTCAACCAGATAGACATAACTATTACCAGATAGCTGACGTTTCAAGTCAAGGTTAGAAACAAACAGCGTCACCGATGTTGTGGGCTTGCCAACAAGGTTTTGTTAAAATATCTGATATTTTAACGCAACCTTGGGTTTCCTATAGCGTCCTTCGTTGCTCAAGATTAAGAAGTGAGACAGCGTCGCGTCCATCACCTGAGGCGCTCGCAGCCAATCAGGGCTCACGAATACAACTTGACCGATGGTCATTGAGATTGCGCGTTGATGTGAATTGATTGATATTTCCAGTTGTTCTCTCAATTCACATCAAGTACCGTGGTAAAGCGAGTGCTTTGTTTACAGCTGCCAGGGAGATTCGAAGTAAGTTCCCTCACCATAAAATCAAGGTATGTTATGAGATATTTTGGGGAATTTAATTCTTCGACATTTTGTAGACATGAATATAAAATGTGTTTATTTTGGACTTCGGAATTTGAAACTATCAGTATAAAATATTTGTAAATGAAATTTCAATTGATAGCATTCAAATAATTGCGAATGGTAGAGTATTGTATAGATGAATGGATGTGTATTTTAAATCAGTGTAGCAGATTCATTTCACTTAAGATCAAATGGTATGCAGCTTCAAAAATAACATAACTATGGAGCTTGACTGAAACCCAAATCAACGATTCTGTTTTTTACCCTGCTTGATTAACGGGGCAGCACAACATAGAAAATTTGGCATAGAGTCAAGGCAAACTGTATTTTCTCAAATTTTTGACAGGTCTTTCGAAAATAAAATTATTAAATCGGTTTCTGATAGTTTCTGCATACGTGATAATAACCTCACTGCTGCAAATGGAACTAGATGTTTCTTTTACAAACACCTATTTTACTTCCAACATACCTAATATCGAACTATCTCCCAGAGAGTAGTTTTAAATCGGTTCGGGAACATTACATGTTGAATCATTTTAATATATATATATATATATATATATATATATATATATATATATATATATATATATATATATTTGTTGCAGACTAACTCTGTATGACGTTTTAGTGAAAACATTCGGTCGTTCGCTCCTAAAACTTTTTGAGGTCAAACACGGTTCGGATTACGGACTACTTACGGATCATCGATCCATAAGTGGGTTCATTTGAGCTATTCATCGGCATCCACGTTTTCGCCTTTTCGCAAAGTAGTTAGCAGCGTCTCTAAACGTGATTACGATTCACAAAACAAACTGATAGCGCCATCTCCTCCAGAACAGATAAATACAGATACAAAATACCATTTATAATTGAGTTTGGAAGTGTTTTATCAGTATCAGCAGAACAAACATTAGTTTGGAATTGCTAGATGTTAAGAATTCGGGTCCATGTTAAAGAACCCACATGTAACTAGATTAATTTTCTTTCCACATTCATTGCTTTTAATTTCATGATAAGCATTATGTAAGGCAATAATTATGTTTAGAACAGCATCCGATTAAAAAGTCACTAATAGTAGTTATATGAATTATGTTACCAGTAATTCTATGAATTATGTTTATTTAATTATGTTTATTTTAATAATCTTATGAAAATGTAATTATATTCTCTTCGTTAAGTATAAAGATTTCTTATAATTGTTTTTCACTTCTTTTATATTTATATGAATTATGTTACCAGTAATTCTATGAATTATGTTTATTTAATTATGTTTATTTTAATAATCTTATGAAAATGTAATTATATTCTCTTCGTTAAGTATAAAGATTTCTTATAATTGTTTTTCACTTCTTTTATATTTTTTTATGATGCTCTCTAAAATTTATAGTTTATAAAAACAAAGATGAAGAGAATGTTTGTTCATAATGGTATGAAAATGTAAAACTTCGAAACTGATATGAGATCTCATCAATATCTTTCAGAGAACGCTTTGATCGAGATAAACAGTAGCCCGCCAAGTGGACGTAGGAACAAGAGATGGACCGCAGGTTGCAGGAGTCCATGCGACGGCAGGAACAGGAGGCTGCGCGCAGGTACCAGGAAGCCATGCGACGACAGGAACAGGAGGCCAGGCGGAGACACCAGGAGGCCATGCGTCAACAGCAACTGGCGGAGCGCCGGCTCCACGAGTCCATGCGACGTCAGCAACAAGAGGCGGCGCGCAGGTTTCAGGAGGCGGAGCGCAGGCAACAGGAGGCGGTACGACGACAGGAACTGGAGAACGAACGAAGGTTCCAGGAGGCCATGCGTCGACAGGAAGAGGCGGAGCGATGGCGCCTGGAGGCGGTGCGGCAGCAGGAACTGGAGGCAGAGCGAAGATTTCAGGAAGCCATGCGACGTTATTAACAGGAAGGAGATAGCCAAAACTAAGAGGTTATTTGCCAGCAGGAGCAAAAGGCTGCGTTGGTTGAACCTGCTGCAAAGATGGTTACCGAGATGCATGAAAAGGACTATGTGTCAGCCAAAGGAAATACCATGACCAGACACTGCTTCTTTTTACCTATCATATTTCACGTCCACTCGAAAAACTTTGCATGAAGATATAAGTGAAATTTTCCGGGTGGTAGGCCGCGGTACTGACGTCAATCGCTAGCCAGCCGCCGACCCGGAGACTACCTCCACGACGCTGCCGCCACTGAAGATGTCCACCGCAGACGTGGACGAAACGTTTGGCTCTTCAATGACAACTGGACCACGGCCTACCAGCCCAAAAAATTTCATTCATATTGACTCCGGCCGTAAAACCCTGCGATGCTTTGCATGAAGAGTTGGGAGATCGGCAAGTCGTCCAGCCTCCAGGTTTGACCTGCGATTCTATTTCCACCTCCACGCCCATTATCACATCGACGCCCTCTTTTAATCCCCCCGTCTCTAAAAACACTAACTGGTCGACTAAAACAGGTAGACAGGAAAAGGTAGACGCCGGACAGGGCGTCCGAAGGCAAAGAGCTTCAGTGAGTGGTGATCCAGGTGCTAGAGGCCGTGGAGGTGTTGATGACCGCTCGTGACAACCTTTCTTCAGTTTGGGAGGAATTGTAAAGGACTGAAGTGAATTGACGCTCGTGAAATGTTTGTCGTCCCCTTGATCGCGAGGGTGATGCCAACTATGTGAATGTAACGGGTTCACTCCTCTAGTGCGTGGGCTTGAGCTTTCTGATCGCGAAGACGTGGTTTGGCTGCTGCTGCAACGAGGCGCCGTTGCCAACGCTGTCGACGTCCATGGAGACTATGCGTTGCTCACGGTCGCGGCGTTTGATGGTGGCGGCCGGTACATCGATCTGCTTCAGCGCAGGGCAACGCCAAGAATGTGACAGAGTCGACTTCTGTGCACTGCGCAACAAATACGAACAACGAAGTGAACAAGATAGTGACGATTCTCTTGGCCGGCGGCAGGAGGGACCTCATGCCTTGGAATGGACATTTAGAGAACAAGGTCTTACTTGAGTGTGCGGCGTTTCCCTACTTTAAAGTCCTCCTTTTCGTACGTGACATTAAATAAAGTGTAAATGAGTCATTCAGTACCATACCTGCCTAATCCACGAAGTCCTGATGTCCCTTATTTCTATAAAATATGGTTTTGAATGATGCTCTATTAGTGCTATAATTCTTTATTCTTATGAATGAATGAATTAATAAATTAATTAATGAACTTGCTCAGACAATTTGAACCTTTAAGCCATTCATTCTATCATTCACTCACAAGGATAAAAAGTTTGGTATACAACTCAGAATTCAGAGCCATTCTGTGAAGGAAAAGTGCCGTCATAACCTACTAGATTCGGCTACTCTGGCACTGATCCACTCAAATTTCATTACACATGTAAATGTTCATATTCCTTAAAATATATTTCAAGTCCTGTACTAGATAGTAATCTTTTTTTAGGTGTGAAATTAATCAGTCGTATTAGTACTGGAAAATATAAGATGTTAATCTAGACTTCTCTGACATTAGAATTTTATGACTTGTAGTTAAAAAATGCACATAAATATACATTGTTTACTTCATAAAAACGCCATAAGGATCACGCAAGTATTTGTCAAAATGGCAAACTTTTTTTATTTTTTCTTCATTCATTTTTAATATGTTTGTTAAATATATTGACAATTCGTATCCCCCAAAAATACAAATATTTGTAACTGAACGTGAATAAAAATTCAATATCTCTGAATTTCATTAAGAATTTCGAATGGTATTTCCCACTTTAGAAGAATGTACACAACGGAATGGCATAAATGAGCATTCGTTGGAAGCAAGGCAATGAAAGTGTGGTAAATTCATTTATGAAATGTTTTATTTGAATCTTAAAACAAAATTAGTCAATATTTCTAAATACTTTAGGAGTTATGAGTGGTTTGGCTATCAGCTACTATGCTTCCATATAAATATAGGTGGAGATAGTGATTTCAATTGCGGCCGCTAGATTGGTTATTACTATGCACAATCCTCAACAATCCAGTAGAACCACATGGAATGTCATATTCAAAGATCAAGAGTAAACTGTCTTAAAGGGATTTACCGTCATTTCCCTAGACATTTGTTCTACGGAATTTACTCAGGTACGGAATAAGAATTTAAGCAGTGAGTATTCTTTTTTTCAATCTTTATTCTTCATGTTCCACATTAATGTTTTACAGGGAATTTAAATATAATTTCATGTGACATTTTGGGATGACTCCGCAGTCATCAGACAGCCTAGTAACCTTCATATATGAGATGTAAGAATTTAAATTAATTGTTGGTAAATAAATTAGTGACAATCGCAATAATAACTGGATAATTAACAATTCAAAACACGAATGAATTATTTTCAATCAAAAAGAGAAACCTATTCACAATGCAAATAGAAATTTATAAATCAATTACATTAAATAATATACAGTAGGTATCGATAGCTTGCAGTCACAACAGGTTTTTAAGTATCTCCTGTTAATAGAACTTAAAATATAGCATCAGAATTTGTCTTGAGAAATGTAACATAGGGGAATACATCTGTCAAAAAACGAAAATTGATATTTTAAATACAATCAATTTTAATATTTTAGTGAACCATGGTAACTATCTCCATATACAATTATGACAGTGTTGTGGTCCTTTCTTCAAACGTTTATAATAAAATCAATATTTTGACTTTTTAATAATCTTTTCCAATATCATTTAAAAGGTCATCGCAAACTACTTTTTACAATATTCATTTGATTTTTTGCAATCAAGAGTGAATTGAGAATGAACTTGATATGTAGTTTTTAATAGGTGATTACTGATTAACACACATAAATAACAAATAAAACATCACAAATAAAATAAAATATTTAAATAATTATATTCTCTTGATGAACAACTAGTGAAAAAAGAAATTCCTTATATCAACTAAAATGGTTATACACAAAAATCTGCCTTCGGTTTATTTGTCAGAGTTTTTTAACATATGTTGAATGTTTCAATAACATGCTTGCAAAGTGAATTAGGTGGAGCTTTTTAAAGACGAATACGACAAAAAAAAACATTTTGAGGGAAAAGTGAAATGACGAACAGGAAGCAAATCAGCTAAATTCTTCCTTTCACTTTCTAAATTGTTTTGAAACTATACACATTGTATAAATGTACATAACAACAGAGAAATTTAAATAACAGTGATGTCAAAACATCATTTGATCGCCCTCTCATGCGACGGTAAAGCGGTGAAAGGCTAACCTCGCGCGCATACAGGCACATACACTTGCGTCGCGATCATTTCATCTACGATTCTGTATATAAAACATATTAAAAAATAACGCTTTTACTAATTTTCTGTAGTAACGGAAATCATTCAAACCAACAAATTTTAAATTCTGTGGAGGCAGCGGAGATTTTGTGATACTCCATGATAAACTATCTGGGGTCAGTGAAGTATCTACCACAATAGTAGGCTATATAATTTTAATATGTATTACATTTAGCCAAACACGTGTTTCGGAAACACTCTTTGAATGTAAACTGAATTCGTACAGCGTACGAATAAAATGGCGAAATGCTTTGACGACTCAATATGAATTTATGTGTTTAATCTGTGTTACTTGGAACCACTGAGGATGGGAAGAGTGTTCCCGAAACAAGTGTTTGGCTACATGTAATCATTTTAAAATTATAATTAATACTATTGTGGTAGATACCTCATTGACCCCAGATAGTTCAACAATTTTTAACGTTATAATATGAATTAAAGCTGCTGGCAAATAAAACACACATTGTAATAAGTCAAGTCGCCTGGACCTTTTCCCTATAGTCCCCTTTCCCGAGAAAAATGGGTGCGACACTTATAGGACGCACTAATTCTAACTTAATCTAAGATGAAAAGACTAATATTTTTAAACGGTGTGCATGAATTGGTTTAACAATCTAATAGATCAATTTAAGGAATTCATTTCAATATTAAAATAATATATTTTTTGGAGGGAATCGAATACATTTTGTGATTGATGGTTTATAGAGCATTTCCCAAGAAAAACTCGCCTTTTCGCTTTCAAGCGACTGATTTTCAAAATGAGAATTTCCAGAGCTTTCGAGAGAAAAAGAATGAAGATAGTCCTAAGTCAATTTCACGGCTTTCAAGCAGAGAGAAAAGTCTGTTGACAAAGAAAGAAGATGGAATCACACGCGCTTGGGTTTTGTCGACTGAAATCACTGACTGAGGTGGCTCAGGGCATCACCTGGTTTCACTGCAATGCATTTGATTGGGGGGTTCTAAGGTTCTAGTCTCGACGGTGGCAGGATTTTCCACACTAGCTAGCTAGATGGGTCGAATTCAGTCGATGTCCGGAAGAGAATCCCAGCGGTTGGCGGCTTTGATTGGTAGTTTCCCGTGGTTTCTCCGATCAACACCAGGCGAATGCCGGAGCAGTTCCTAGCAAACGGGCCACGAACCGCGCGGATACTCCACCAAGAAAATTATAATAGTCATGCAATTTACTACTCGTTACAAAATTGAAGACTTTTTGATAAGTAAAAAATTTCATTACTGGATGACAATTATCTTTTTTATTTTTTTTTATTTATTTTTTTTTACAGATCATACATAGTTCAGTACATATAAGACTTTACATATGCATTGAAGGCTTACATTCTAAATTACCTTAAAATTAAACTAAAAACTAATTCGGGTGAGGAAATCTTTTCCAGACACCTCTAAATACAATCTATTTCGGCAAATTTGGTTAGGAATGCCTGGTAGGGATATCTATTTTTTAATCGGGTTCTATGAGGAGTTTTCCGGAGTCTGAAGCTGTCTAGGTGTGGAACTTGAGGTATGGAGTGATAGAACTGGGTTGAGAGATATGTCATATGGTGTGTTATGGATTCAATTTGAAATTCTTTGTGGAGCTGTGAGTTTGAGACAAACCAAGGAGCATTTGTGATAGTTCTAAAAAAACTGGTTTTGGACTATTTGGAGCTTGTTTAGGTTTGTTCTTGCAGCGGAGATCCAAACTGGACAGGCGTAAAGGAGGAGTGGTCTAATGATACTTTTATAGATGGATATGGCGGTTGGGAGTGGGAGGTGAGAGGATCGATTAATTATGGGTTTTAGTTGGTGTATCTTATTTTTTGCTTGCTGTATTTTACTATTGATGTGTTTTACTATTGATGTTTAGCCCGAGATATTTGACGGTGCTATTAGGAGGGAGCCAGTTAATGGGTTCATTATTTATTGTTAGCGGTGCTGGAGAGGTATAGGGTCTTAGAGTGAATATTTTAATAGCTGTTTTGGTTGGATTCAGTTTTATTTTTAAATATGCTGCCCAACTGTATTTTAGATTGAGATACAACTGAAGAGAATTTCTGATATTTACTAATGACTTACCGGCTAGGAAAATTGCAGTATCATCCGCGAATTGGGCTGTTTGTATGTTGGCTAATTTCGGGAGGTCGGATACATATAAATTGAAAAGTGTAGGGGATAGTGGCGATCCCTGTGGTAAGCCAGCACTTAACAATTATCTTACTGAAAATTATGTAACATTTGAAAGTGATTCAAAAGTACATTAGAGTTTGGCCTTTCATTAGAGGAAACCAAAAAGACCGAATCGTACAATGTAAATAATAGTTTCTAATATATAATTAAGGAATACCTTATAAAAACGTCAAAAATGTTTTAAAACTTGTATATTACAATAATGAATTGTATTCAGATTATTCATGCATGTGTTCGACCTTATCAAGACATGCGACGCGTGGAGAAGTCCGCGCTTTGATAAGCAGCATGCAATGAAACGTCTGAATTCTAATTGTCGTAAAAACACTACATGCAATGGTTCATATCACATTTACATTTATTTTCATGGATTTTGAGAGGTGTTAAACATGCTGGTAAAATTCCATGTCAATCTGAGTATCATCATGGCAAGTGTTGCGAGAAAGCTCTGTGTGAGAACTAGCAACGTTGTCCTACATAAGCGCTGCACTGCAATCAAATGCTTGAAAGCTCGATAGATCCAGTTCGACAGGGGTTTCTTCAATTTACAAATGATCGTACGGATGGTTTAGGCGCTAGTAGTGTTCGCAAACGGACGGATAGACGGACAGATAGATAGACAGACGGACACACAGACGGACAGACACACGGACAGACATCCAGACGAACAGACAAACAAACGGACAGACAAACATGGACAGAGAGATACACGGACGGACAGACGGTTCTAAAAAATCACTTTTTCGGTATCAGGGGACCTCAAAACGTGAATTTCTCTTGAAATATCGAAATCGATTTTCTCCAACATTACGTAACTTCCTATATACTACGTGTATTTCTCCGTATATAGGTATGTATAGGGGAAGGTAAAAATGAAGCATCGCATGACGCTGGTAAACTACGCAAGCATATATCACGTTACCTCCCGGAGCTTCCGGAGGGTTAGCTGCGATCTTCCTGACGTCTGTGGTGGTTGTGTGCGTGTGCGTTGACAATTGCGTAGCAGCTGCCCCGCCCCCCTTTCCAGCTGCCCGCCGTCCTCGCCCCCACCCGCGCCAGCGCCACGCTTGTTAACCTGCAAGCAAGGTCGCGCCGGCGTTTGAGAGAGAAGGAACATCGAGTTGGTTTTGATGATTGATGGATTTTTTCGTGTTTCCGGGCGCGTCAACTGCTTCGGTCATTAGTCCTGTTAGTGTAGTGCATGTTTTTTCTCGGGAGATGGCGGTTATCTTTCCCCGCTGGATGGCGAGATCCAGCGCCGATCTACCGTCGGCTCGTGGGGTTTCCTCCTAACCAGGACTCTCCCACCAGCGGGGCACCGCCCCAGGACTCACTCCCCAAATCTTTTGCAGCTGCCCCCAGCAGCGAAGAGAGTAGTAAATATTTGAATTCGTGCTATTTTCGCGCACGACACGAGAGAGATTGATTGATTTTTTCGTGTTTCGGAGCGCGGCAACTGCTTTGGTCATTAGTCCCGTTAGTGCATGCTTTTTCTCGGGAGATGGTGATTTTCCGCCGCTGGATGGCGAGATCCGGCGTCGACCTATCGTCGGCTAGCGGGGTTTCTCCCCAACCAGGACTCTCCCAACAGCGGGGCACCGCCCCAGCCGGGACAAGCTCTAAGCTCCCGACCGATTTTCCGGAATACGTGGTAGTGTAGTGCATGTTAGTGTGAGTGTGTGTGTAAGGGGAGAGAAGAGGACAAGGAAGATGAAGTACAGATCGCGCGCGGTCCATGGCCCGTTTGGTAGGGTACTGCTCCGGCATTCGCCTGGTGCTGATCAGAGTAACCACGAAAAACTACCGATCAGCGCAGCCGACTGTCAGAATTCTCCTCCAGACAGCGACTGAATTCGACCTAGCTGAAAAGCTAGTGTTTAAAATTCTTTCACCGTCAGGACTCGAACCCAGGACCTCCAGGTCAGAGGCGCTGTAGACCTCAGTTGATGCACTGAGCTACCGCTCCCAGAGAGGAAGGGAAAAGGCAGGAGAGGGAGGGGATATAATTATATCCTTTCCTGCATAATAAATTATTCCGGTAAATTATTACCCACACAGGCTGGGTACTTCTACCAGCCAATGGTACCTCCGTCCTACTAAACGTTTTCCTGAGATGTATTAAGTGGTTAACACGTATTTGCAATACAATCTTCCTTACTGCTAATAAGGTGACGTATGTTTGTGGAATACGATCGGTTGAAGTAAGTGGATATATTTTGAGTAAATATGAAGATAGTTGTGTGATCTTATAAAAGTCACCTCCTGGTAATACTGAATGTATTTCACTTGTTACCATGGAAATTGTGTTCTAAGTAGCTCACTGCTGAAGTAGTGTAGCACTATATGTAGTGCACTGCTGAAGCAGTGCTAGTACTGCTCAGCAGTGCAAAGTATTGTAGCGTTCGTCACAGTCAAGAATTACATCATCGATACATCGCAGAGATGTTCATTCTATTGATCTTGACCTTGTGTTATAAATATGCTGTGTGTACAGGATGTCCAGGGAGGAAACGTCGAAACTTCGAAAATAAGTTCTTAAAGCAAATTTTAAACATATTTTTGTCTAATACATGAATATTCGGAATGGCTGAGCCGCAATAAGCAATCAAAGTTTAGTTTGCAAATATGGCTTCTGGGCAAACATTTGTATTGTAGCAACACATAAACTATCCATTGCAGAAACATATAAACACTCCAGAAATATGTAAACTATTTATTATTAACAAAATAAACAAATATATTAGTTCAAAAAGAAAAACTAACCGAGAAATAAAAAAGCAGTCGAACTGTGTAAATTGGGTGCTTTTTTTTATTTCTGGGTTAATTTTTCTTTCTGATCAAATATACTAATTTATTTTGTTAATAATAAACAATTTACATATTTCTGGAATGTTTATATGCTTCTGCAACACAAGTTTTTGCCTAGAAAGCATATTTTCCAAACACATTTTGAGTGCTTATTGGGGCCCAGCAATTCGGAATATCCATGTAGTTTATTAAAGAAAATATGCTTAAAATTGTCTTAAGAGCTTATTTTCGAATATTCGACGTTTCTTCCCCGGAAATCCTATATATATTATGACCTAACGGTCATTCCGTCATTAAATAGGAAAAGAACAGAGAGAACCAATTCAAAGTTGGCGCGTGTGAAAAGACCCCAGATCGATCTTTCAGAGGAACGATTCCGAACGAATCACGCCGGTGAGAGAAGAGGCAGGAGTCAGAAGAGTATAAGGAGACATGACGAATGTTGCGCACGGGGCTGTGTGGCGTATGTGAGGTGACGGAAGGAAATCGGAATACATCGAGGGGTGAAAGTGCGTGGAAGTGTTAATATGGGAGTAAACGAGCACGCGGAGCATCGGACTAATGTATAATACTAAGAATCGGTGCGTTCCGAACACCAATAAGCATGAAACTATTAAGTGATGTGAAAGCACGTGGTGCAGCAATGTGCGTGAGCTATAAACTATTATGGTAAGGAGAAGTCAACGGTTTCGAACAAGTATATCGCAACGAGGAGACCGAATTCGTGCCCGGACGTTGAAAGCGAACGGTGAAATAGCAAAACGCAGGGTACGGCACGGCGACCACATGGCCAGCGCGCAGTCAGCGGGCGGGTGGCCCGACCTCGTCAAGGACATTAGCAGAGGCAGCTACATTTCCCACGACAGGACGATGGGACCCTCAGATAAGTAACGAAGCTCGTAATATTCGTGAAAGTCGGGCTGAATCATTGTAATTATAAGTTTCCGAGTGTACAGTGGGGGGAGGAAGGACATAATGATGAACAATCACAACCGTGTACGGAGGAAGGGATAGATTGTAAGTGATTAATGTTGGATAATAATAACTGTGAATGTGAAAATGTAGAATGTAGAATGTTGGTTTACTATTGTTGCATAAGAGTGTGGGAGATCCCAGATGGTTAGATATTTCAAACAGTTTAGATGGTAATAATGTTAATCATATTAACAGCATGCGACCATATAATGAAGATTTGTATAGTTGTTAAACATATTCATGTTTTCTATGAATAAACGAAAAATCATAATATGTAACTTGGTGCGTCGTAAATTGAACGAGAAAAGTATCAGATCCAAAGCCAACATCCTCCTAATAAAGGCGCTCCCCCCTAGAAAAATTCCTTGTCCCTATCATTTCGATCTTACATTCAAAATTTTAATATGTAGTTAGTACTAGCGTGGCTCTACCAGAATCCCTAAAACCGAGGTAAGTACGGTCACAATATCTTGTATGTTATTGCATATTTATTGCTCTAAAGCAGGCCAAATAAATGGCCGAGACGTTGGCACTGTAAAAGAAACACTTTTTATTGACTTACCTTCACGATTCTCTACAGTATATCGCACAGGTAATGCATTTAAAAGGTACACATGAATATTGTTTTTACACTTTCCACATGAATATTGTTAACAGAAAGGAAAACAAATATTTTTTAAAATTTATTTATTTTAAATCACTCTGTAACTACATGGTCATAAGGGATCAAAATTTGTTTTACAATTTTACATTATATGTTAATATACACATTTAATAACAAAACAATATTTTATGACGTTGTCTTCTAACAAGTGAAAACATTAACAAACATTCACAATAAAAGAAAATACTATATATATATATATATATATATATATATATATATATATATATATATACATATATATATACAAATATTTTTATTTTATTTAGTTTCATAATTGTCGTCAATACATTATTGCTACTATGAAATTCTCTCCGCAGTAGCATCTTGTTGGTGAGAGTGCTTGCAGCAAAACATATGCTGGTAGCACGAGCTGTGCGTAGAGTTTAAAAATGCAAATTATGTACTCACTACAATCATAACATGCTGAGAGTGTTGTCCCCTTCACTTGTTTCCCAGTGATCTGGTTGCTACCAACACAAATGCAATTTTTTTATAGTTGGCTCTGATTCGACATGGGACGAGGAGGATTTTCTGGCTGCCTGTATAACAAAAGAGGTTTTTCCAATGTTCAGTACAATTTCAAATGTTTCGCAAAAATCGCAATTATTCGATGTGAGTCAAATGGTCCTTGATACTAAAAGTGGTGTCGGCGTTTTCGTTTACAGACGTCTTTGAAAACCTTTTTGCTTGCATTGAACACAGTTTTTGGTGTTTCTTAAAAAAATAGGTTTTTCTGCACTAAAATCTTAAAATATTTTCAACTTCAAACTGAAATTAAAATAATAAAATGTTTTCAATTTGAAAATAAAAATTAAAAATCCTGAAATATTTTCAATTTCAAATTGAAACTGAAAATCATGAAATGTCTGTTTTTTACGATTTTAACGTTTGCATGTTATTCTAGTAGCAAAGGAATGATTCTTTCTCGTACTGTGTTTAAAATGTTTATGAATTTAAAATCTGCACAAGTTTACACGTCTAGCGGAACGTTACTCATCCATTTATGTCGAACGAAGAAGATCTCTTATTTCTGCAGACATCGCAACTTCATACGGCGTCGTGCCCTTGAAAAACCCTTGCCAAGGCTTGAGGTCCCTTCTGGCGCCCGCCGCGAGGAGCGCCCGCACCGCCGCCTTGTTACTCTTATCCGCCGCCCAGTGCAGTGGAGTCACCCCTCTCCCACACCTGGCGTTGACGTCACCCCCCGCGGCCACCAGACGATGCAGGCACCGGCCGCTGTTATCATACCAAACGGCCAAGTGCATCGCGGATTTTCCATTATCGTTAACCGCGTTGACATCGGCGCCTCGCTCCAGTAGCAGCGCGACCATGTCCTCACGCCGGGCTATCCCAAGGGCTCGCAGTAGAGGGGTACGCCCTTCACTATTAAGATAGTTGATATCGGCACCAGCGTCAAGAAGACGCCGAACGTCTGTTAGGCTTTCGTTAGTTATAGCTTTGAGCAAGTCCTCTCCCAGTTCAGAAGGGGTGGTACGAGCCGTCGTCATCTTGTTCTTGGCCTCCTGAATTCGATGCTGCACCCGCAGCCTCTGAAACTCTTCCCAGCCGTCGGCCTCTTGCTGAATGCTCCCTCCTTTAGCTTTCTCTTCCGTGGCTGACTGTCTACCCTTGGTTTTTCCCAGTTGCTGTTCTAGAGCGTGGATAGCGTCGTTTTTTTCCTGCAACTTGATCTCCATCTGCCCAACAGCTTCACGCAACGCAGTCGCAGATCTCTTCTCTTGCAATCGGAGAGACTGTTGGAACGAGTCCTTTGCCTCCTGTATTTGTTGCCGCGTGGCCTCCTGGACCCTCCGCTCCGCGTTCTGTTCCTGTTGCCGCATGGCCTCCTGGAGCCTGCGATCCGCCTCCTGCCCTTGCAGTTGAAGACCCTCCTCCAGGCGCGCCAGCCCCTGCGCAATCTGTTGGAAGGCGTTCCTGATGACGACCTCGCTATCTCCTCCAGTGGCGCCCTGTCGATTTGGCGTGCTTCTATGCATCGTGTTCTAAGCGATCTATGGAAGATATTAATGAGAATATATCAGTGAGAATTACATTTCTCATTTGAGTATGAAAATATTTTGTGAATAATCTTTAAATTGGTCGGAGGAACTGAATACGTACATGAGCATCTAATATTTATTAACTGGAAGTGTTACAAAATCATATGCTTTCTCGTTTTATTGGAGACAGTTACGTAATATTTATATATTGCAATTTCTGCTCAGATTACTCGTCCAAATTCTTACAAGCTCAAGTTAACTCCTCAAGAATAATTTGAAAATGTCCAATTCAAACAGTGTCTGGCGCATTTATCTCGATAGTCAGGAATACATGCCATTTATTTTTACAAACAAACGTAAATAACGTTACCTGTTACAGTATTTGCAGCCCATTACATAGAAAAGTAGAAATAATTTCACACAAGTTTGCTTTGATTACATTGAAATTCATTCAGTAAAATAACATTTTGTGCAAGGTAGATCCTAAACCATTGTGTAAATTTGATAAAGCTTGTTCTTTTGACGAATTCGTTGGAATTATAGTATCTCAGATTATTTGCTTATGACACAAAAGCTTTACACTTTTACAAAACATTACACTTTTGTGATAATGAAAATTTCTAACCAAAAACATCAGCTGACTATGACAGAGCTACAAAATGCGACCGACAATATACCATACCAACAAATATTTTCAAGCTAGTGCAGTCTGAAAACCATTCAAACGCCAATTTATAGATGAACACACGACAAAATTCAGAGATCATTCTGTTATGAACAAACAAAATTCTGTAAAATAGGGGTTTCGAGTTGTTGTATCTTTGCGATGCCGAAACAGATTACTTCTGTGAGTTTGGCATTTACACTGATAAAAAACAAAATCAAGAAAAAAGGACTCAAAGAAAGTGTCTTATTACAACTTGGTAATTCTTTGAAAGGATTTAAGTGTCGAGATATTTTTTAATAATATTTTTAACTCATCTTCACTTCAAGATGAATGAGACAAAAGAATTATGGTTGTTGTCTGGGAAACAAGAAAAGGACAGCCAAAAATTTTAAAAGAGGCAAAGAAATGAAAAGGGGTAACATTTTGTTATTGGTGACCATATTTCGTGTGTCAAGTGAATAGACAATCGATTTCTTTTATTGCTTAGCAATTAATTGTTGGCAATAGGCAAAACAAACCTGGAGACAAGAAAATATAAGGGCAAAGAAGGAACGCAAATTGAATGTGTACTCATGGTACTGACTTACAACAAGTTCAACGGAGGTGTCGAATTCATAGATAAAAGGATTCATAGATATGAAGTTGACAGGAAGTTGAAAATCAGATACTATCTCAGAATATATTTTGACCTTTGGGATATTAGCGTAAATTAACCTTGCTTTATTTACTAACAACTTAAATCAGGATTCTGCTCCGAGCAGCGGTAGGAGAAGGTAGTGTCTTGTGCTCCGCTCGCCGTTATCGCAAGCCGCCGTGTTATCAGTGTCACGCCCCAGCGGACGGACGACAACCGGTCGCCGGCGCGGCTCACGGCCGCTACTGGCGCATTGCGGCAAATTAACTAGTGTTTTTGTCAGTGTTTTTAGCAAAAGTGTAATATTCTCAGCTGAAATAAAGCGTTAGACTAAGTGCGAACTCCACCATCAGAGTATAAACTGCGTCATGGCAGATTCCCCAGATATTTTAGCACAATCGATCACAGAAGCTGTTTCAAGTGCGCTCAGAGATCTATTCCAGTATCACGACAATCCTCCCACGCATCTACTTCAAGAGGTCTATCAGCAGCCAGACGTCGAACTTCTGGAACATCTTTACTCAAATCATGAACAAATCAACAATCCCGAAATGATAAGTACGGAAGAGTAACAACCCAACAAACGTCCCCGCTTATCATACCTCCTTTCCTCCCACAACGTATAACGTCTCTATACAAAATCGCTTCGGACACCTTAGCACTGAAGATCCACCAACAAATCCTGCTCCTTCAAACCCAACAAAAATCAAAATTCCTCCCATATTCATACATGATGTTCAAGATCATCTCAACCTCCTCAAAACCATCCATCAGATTCTATAGCACAACCGGTTCCAAACCCGCAACCAAGTAGTTATAAACTACATATAAGATTATAGACGGTTAAGACGAAATCTACTAGCAAACAACTTGAACTATCACACGTACCAAGATTCAGGCAAACAAACGATGTCCGTATTGTTACAAACTGCTCCAGAAGACTACAGCGAAAAATAAATCGAAGAGGAACTCATCAAAAAGAGCCTTCGCGTCCTAAAAGTTATCACACTCTCTGGCTATGACAAAAGACAATGGCCATTGTGTGCAGTCACCCTGGAAAAGAACAGCAATGCCCTCAACATTTATAACCAGACTGAAATAGTTCAAGCCATCATCTCAGAAGAAGAAAGAAGACGCCGCTCCAGAGCAGTTCAGTGTCGAGGGTGTCAAGACTTCGGCCATACCAAGAAAAACTGTGGACTTCCTGTGTGGTGTGGTCGCTGCTCCAAAAACCATGCCACAAAAGACTGTACTGAAGGTAACCTGCAGTGTGCAATTTGTACAAAACCGCATCTAGCCAGTAGTCGTGAGTGTACCACATTCCAGAATCTGCTTCACAGAAAAAACGCACCCACACTCCTCGCCCCCCCCTTTTCACACCTTTCCCCATACCCACACCAAGCTCCTTTCAACTTGCAAACGACTACTCAGCATCACTCCTCCAGAATTTGCATTCTCTCCACCATAACCAAAACTTTGAAACTCCAAAGCAAGAAACTAGATCCTATGCCAATGTAATCTGCCAGCATTCACCTTTACCCCTCATTACAACTCCAAACAACCTGCGATTTTTCGGCAGAAAAGTTTGCATTATAGATGCCTGATATCGAAAACCTACGTATTTCTCAAATCTCAAAATGTTTAACTCTCGAAAACTAAAATGTGCCTAAAATTGAACATAGTCAGAAATGATCAAACAATATTTTTTTAGAAAAAAAGACATTGCATTTTTTCTACAAATCTTTTCTACGAATGCTAAATACATCAAATTACATTATTTCCGCCATTTTGATATATTATTTGTATTTGTTAGAAACTACACAAACGTTTATTTTAGTATTTCTCACGTCGTGAATAGTTACATTAGGGCCGAATTCTATAAATGATTGAATTTATGAACATAAGTACTTCAAACAATTGCTTAAGTAGTTTCTCAAAAAATAATACCTTTTCTGTAAAATTGAGCTCCATTTTGTGCATTTTCAGAGTACGACAGTTTTTACTTGAATAACAATGTACGACATTTTCTTAAGAACGATCCCAAATTTTTCCCTGAAAATTTGCTTATAGGACTGTTTTACATTCTTGTAATATTATTAAAGTCATATTTAAAGTCTACTATTCAGAAACTGAAAAAGTTAGAATGAGAAAATGTATAATTTTGCACTGATATGTAGCAGCTAGGAAACGGGTGCGGTAATACAGAAAATCTAGCTCAGACTAAAGATATTTGAAATAATCTAGTGCGAGAAA
Source organism: Teleogryllus occipitalis (assembly GCA_011170035.1). Lineage (NCBI taxonomy): Eukaryota > Metazoa > Arthropoda > Insecta > Orthoptera > Gryllidae > Teleogryllus > Teleogryllus occipitalis. Next base: position 103,748 of record BLKR01003222.1, on the reverse strand, counting down.
GTTTGTGCCATTCTGCAGCACCATTTTTCACTCCCAGTAGAAAAGTGTCGTCACTCCAAAAAAGTTTTGATTTACACACGTTATTTAAAGTAAAATTTTATGCTATTTCGTCCAACAATAGCGTTCTTTTTAGGTCTATTGTAGTTAGTTACTAGCGATACGTCATAAAATGTATTTGAAAAGGTTATTTGAATTGATTTATTTATTTGAAGATTATTTTAAATGTTTAATTTAAAGCGCTCTTGTGAAAACCCTTTCTCGGGTTACGACAATTTTCTACTGGAGGTGCGATATTTTAAAACAATTCTTTGTTTGTCGACCCGGTGGCCGAGATCGCTAAGGCAGTAGTGTCGAAGTGATCTCGGACCGACGGGTCGCGGGTTCGAGTCCCGCCTCGGGCATGGTTGTATTTGTGTTCGTCCGTTCACCCCTAATCATCCTCATATCGTTTCATCTTCATAGTTACCATGCCGTTAACACCAATAGTGATCGCTAATGACCTACATGTTGATGCGACCTTAAATAACCAATTAAAAAAGCTTTTTTTAATTGAAGATTTCGTTCCATTAACGATTATAATTTATTCTTTTTTTAAACTCTGAGAAACAAAACCATAAAACCCTTTCTCATGATCATGTTTAGAGATATAAATTTCCCTAAGTAATTTATAACATACCTTATTTCAGTGGTGAATGAAGTGATTCCGAGTCTTATTGGCAGCTGTAGATGCACCTGATGTCCTTCAGCACCTAATACGAAGTGAAAGATCGCTGGAGATAAAGGGGGAGATACGTCAAACAATCTCGAGGGCCAGCAGTCAGGAGGGTACTGATTGGCTCACGGCCCGCTTCATGCAATGAACGCGATGTTATTTCGGCTCTTGACCTTGAGCTGTTAACGGTGCTTTTCTAAGTACTCTTTCTTCAGGTGTCATTAAAATACCTGCCAGAAAGAACAACTTTCTGGAGACGCCGTTTTAACCCTGCGTTTATTTTGTCTTCTTTGAGACATGCCAAGAATTAATCGTTTTGTATTCTACTAAATTTTATTTAACATATTACTCCAATAAACACACTTGAAGAGCGGGGGATGCTATTCAGCAACGCTTTCCACTCCACGTCGTGTTTTAATTGTCTACCTGCATGGTGTAACCATAGATTAGGCGAAATTCTGGCTAAATCCGCCAGTTGCAAGTACTTTCAATTACACCACACCAACTGAATTTCAACCTGCAGAGTAATGAGAAAACCGCTAATGGAATTCGCACGTGAATCCCTAAACATTTTTAAAGGGGCCAATTAGTCTCACCTAATAAACTATCACTGAGCGAAGTGGTTCAGTGCGTAGCGCGCTGACTTTGCGATAGGGAGGTCTGGGTTCGATCCCGGGCTGGCAATCGCATCCGGGGGTTTTCCTGGTTTCCCTCGGTCATAAGGCGAATGCTGGGATGGTTCAAGAAGGCCACCTCTCATCATCATCCTATGACTTCAAAATTCATTACTTCGTGCTTTCATCCCTCATCGTCATCATCATCCTCACTTCATTCAGTATTGCCTGCAAAAACAAAGGCGGTCTTTACTCTTAATGAGATCTTATATTGCTAATAAATAAATATTCCTGAATAACAATAAATAAAAATTCCTGACCTCGTTTTTTAAGCTGACAATTTGTGAAATTGGAACACAACATTTGGGAACGAGATTCTTCAAAATATCTGGCAGCCCTGCAACTAGTTTTGCCTAAAAAATTGTGTATTTTAATTATCAATAAAGTTTTGTCATTCTTCTCGTAAACGTTTTATTTATTTACTTGGAATTTGCCGTTTGTGAAAAAGATTTTACTGGATACGTTGGCCCAGGTGGGTCCAAAAGTGACGTTTTCGAGAGGATAATTATGGAGAGGGGAACAGGTATCAGAATGTGCGTGTGGTAAAGATTGTGATTTGCGACGACAGAAATTTCTCTCACAAAGGCAGTTTCTGCGCATTGTACTAAGTCCCCCATATGCCAAAACTACTAATGTGAATTTTTGAGAAAAAAGCAATTAAAAGTTTGAAGTGTAAGTACAATTACACATTTAAAAAATATGTGAATATTTGTATGTCCCATTACTAGTTTGTCATATAATATTAAAGCATCATTATTCACATACTTTTTAAATTTGTAATTGTACTTGGACTTCAAAATTTTAATTGTCTGATGCTTAATGCCTTAACATTTTTCATTGAAGCAAATAATGTAAGGTTCTTTTTTTATTTCCTGTCGACTTTACTTTCTTTCACGTGTCATGAATATGCAAAATAATAAAGATCGTTTAGTTTGCTTGCTTCCTCTAGAAAACAGTTGAACATTCTAGTTCTGAGTTGGGCCATTGCTGCTTGCCAGGACAACGTAGGCACCTTTTTTTTATTTTACTGATTTTGTTGGTTGTACATAGGTCAGTTATAGTATAAACTTTACATATGTTTGATATTCTTACATACTAACTTATATTTAAAACTTATTTCTAAGACTTAAATCTAACATAAGGTTGAGGATGCCCTATTGGGTCCTCTATTCTGGTTCAAATTCGGAGAAGGTTTTGAGGAATATATTGTAGGGGTATCTGTTTTTTATTCTGGTATGGTTCGGGTTTTTAGCGAGTCTAAAGGTTGCAAGGGAAGGGATTTGAGGTAAATAATAATAAAAGTTGCTGGCTAAGTATGTGATGTGATATTCAATGAGTCCTAAGTTGAGTTTTTTGTGAAGCTGATGATTGGTGACAAACCACGGTGGTGCATTGGTAATGGTTCTGAGAAATTGGTTCTGAATGATTTGTAATTTTTTTAGATTGTTTTTTGCGGAATTTATCCAGATGGGACAAGCATACAGGAGTAGCGCTCTTAGAATGGTTTTGTATATTGCAATTGAGGAATGATATGGTAATAGGCTGTTACTATAGATTAAAGGTTTTAAATGCAGTAGTTTTGTTTTAGCCTGTTTTATTTTTTCGTCTATGTGCTGTTTCCAATTCAGTTTAGTATCTAAGTTTAATCCGAGGTATTTAATGGGTTTGTTTTGGGGTACCAGTTTAGTATATAGTTATTTATTGTTAGGGGTGGGGAAGGTATATGGTCTTAGGGTAAATATTTTTGCTGCGGTTTTGGATGGATTCAGTGGTATTTTAAGTTTGGATGCCCAACCATCGAGTAAGTTCAGGTATAGTTGTGTTCTATTTCTGATGTCAATGATAGAGTTGCCAGAAGAAAATATGTGAATTTCCGTTAATTTAGGAAGATCCGCAACGTACAAGTTGAATAGTATGGGTGAAAGTGGTGAGCATTGGGGGAGTCCTGCGTTAATTAGTCTGAGGTTGAAGTGATGATTATTTACGTTCACTGAAAAAGTTCTATTGTTGAGAAAGCTATTGATAATTGATTATATGTAGTATAGGGTGCCAATTTGTTTGATCTTGTACATTAAGGCTTGGTGTCATGTCCGATCAAACGACGTAGGCACTTGAGTACATCTCGCGCTCCTTTCCACAGAAGCAAGGAGGGGGCAGACTGTACTCCACTCCAGTTTCCACTTTTCAACTACAAAGGAGTAGAGGTCTGTCATTCTCCGCGCTTGCTCGCCCATCTTTTTCGTCAACACATTATTATTATTGATCTGAAATTTGAACGGCTATTATCTGTATTAATCCCCCCCCCCCGTCGCAATTCATTTTTGCAATTTTATCTGCTATATGTTCCTTATCTTTTGCAATCATATAATGTGTCTTTCTTTATTGATTTTTTTTGAAATTTTATCTGATATCAGTAACTAAATACTTTAGATGTATCCATTAATTGTAATTTAATTTTCTATCTTACTGTGTATTTATTTATAATTTTGTTATATCTTTCTGTATCTTGTAGACTGACGATGACGGCAAAGCTGTCGAAAGCCGGCTATCTTAATAAAGCCAATATGTTGACGAAGATGACCTCTTTTATTTATTCTCATAAGAACGTCATCCACACCAAATCAGAATTCCCACAATTCGCCCATCTTTCTCTGGACACCATGCGCTCGACCGTCCTTCGCAACCGGTTAGGGCCCCGGTCGCCAGTGACCGGCCGAGACCGCCGCCGATTCTCGGTCGTTCGACGGTAACCGGCGGACTGCAATCCGGGGATCTCTGCCTCGCAAGGCAATACCGCCCCGTCGGACCATGAATCTGATGCAATGTAACAGAAAAAGGAAGGATTGATAATTGGACCCGTAATTTCCATTTTACAAAATTTAATTTATTATTAAAATTCTATATATTTTACATCTAAAATTATTTTTGACTCCAAAATTTGCCTTCTTGACACACTAGACGACCCGAAGAGGAACTACTGAAGTTCTATCTAGGGAATAAAAGAAAGGGATTCACGTGTTTCAGATACATTTTGTTCTTTGTAATGGCTAGATATCCGATTTTTCGGATTTTATGTTTTTTCTAGTCAACATTTTTAAAGGCTATTGGTACATACATATGCAAGAATAATGAACAATTAACATCTGACGGATATTTATTTTTTCCTATTTTTATATAAATATTTTAAGGGATGTGCATATTTAAGTTTATATGCCTTTTTTATTGAAATTTATTTTTATTTTCTTTTAATCTTGGTTAGACATTTGTGATTAAATCATTTTCACTTTTACTAAACTCGTTCGATTGGTATTGATACACTTTTTTGCCTACTTCTTGGCAGAGAATGTCATTTGGTTTGACTCTGTATGCGTAAAGACCAAGAGCTCGATTTATTTTCGATTCTTCAAACAAAGGAAAGTGATGAGCCGTAGGTAACCGATGGGTCATGTGTGAGAGCCGGGTTAAGATTTGGGATGCGAACATCTCTCTCGTTCTTCAGGGAGCAAGGCGATAACCCCATATCCAACATTGATATCTCACCGTCCCAGATGTTCTCCCAGGAATGTTAGGGAAAGGGAAGGAAGGCTCTATTAATTAAAATAATTACGTGTTAAGTCTCATTCATAAGCCACTGGTGGACGTTAAAAACAATCAAAACATTTATTTTTGTCATTTTTAGGTATATACAAAATTAAAATACTAAATTACAATTTTGTCGTTTCTAGGCATTTTCTATTGGTCAAAAATGTCATAAGATCATTAGTTTTCCCTCATTTAATACGAAGGATAACGTATGTATATGATAATAAATAATGTATTTTGAATACTGAAAACTCTATCCTTGTGTGCCGATAGGCCAAGGAGTTGAGTAGGCTGATTGCAAAGGGCCCCGTTGTTTGGCCGCCGATTACGCCAACCAATTGTGAGGCCACGACGGTTTATATCAGCTGTTCCACAGTATATTGTGCCCAATGACGAAAATACTTTTTCACGCAGAGGAGAAGAGTACCCACCTCCATTTTGTTAAGCATATGCGTATTTATTATATAATCATGAAATTGAAACCTAGTGCTCAATAAACACGCCTTACATTCGGATTTGTAAGAAACGTAAATGACATTAGAATTGTTAGAAATCACATTACAATTACAGTTAGTAGGAATTATTTTTCCCTTAACGCATATTTTTGTGTTTTATATATAATTCTGGAATGTAAACTTTTTGCTTTATACAGTATTTTTGGCTTACTTGAATATATATTGCAACTTCATTTATATTACTACATATTCCAATTAATAACCTTGTATTTCAATAGTGTAATAATTCACCATGTGAAAAAAATTGATGAAAATTATTTTAGTTTTTATTGTATTTTATTGACACAACTCAAAAGTTTATTTTAAACTACATTTCACACTCTCTATGCCTGTAGTAATTTCAAACATTGTATTTTTTTGTTTTCTTCAACCTAGTAATAGAAGAGTTTTGCGATCACTACGCGCGGCGTCTTTAAATCCCATAGATGCGTCGAGCACTCGGCGACGCTCGACTGTTCTGCAGATAATCGGAAGCTGAAAGACGGCCGATCAAAATGTCCGTTAAACAGCGATCTCTTTCCCTCAAGTAAGGTCTCCCCCTTCCGCCAAGCGTCGGCGCGGAGCCTCGCGAGACTCAAGCGGTTTTCTTCACCCGAATGAAGAGCTCTATACTTGCGTTTCTCTAACGTGGCATCTGAGGGTAGTATCTCTAAGATGGAATTCGGCACCACTTTTCTAAGTCTTGCCACTAGAGTCGCTTGATCTACCACACTGCTTGTTACGGTCGCGATCATGCGACGTCTTGCGGTAGGACCAAGAAAGACGTAAAAAGTCGTGCCGAATTCCATCTTAAAGATACTACCCACAGATGCCACATTAAAAAAAACAAGTTTAGCAGACAGGGCTCAGTACTGGCATGTGTAACGTATTGTAGGGCTACAGCTAGCGGCCGTCGGGGCGCCACAAAGGTGCTGATGCAAGGGATTAGACGCCAGGGGCCAGGCAGGATGTGACACGCCGAGGTATTCTGAGAAATCGTAAGAGCTAGGGAAAGGGATGCCCCAAATGCGGGACAGCGCATTTTTGCCGCGTGCCGCGTGAAAAATTCTTGGAATCCATGGAAATGGATGTCCAAAATGCGTGGCAACGCGACTAGCGCGGGCCGCGTGCAAAACCCAGAGACGTTTCAGGTCACGTGGGTGGAAGCTATATTAGGGCGAACGCAGAGCGCGGGGGCGGGGTTTGTCGAGCTGAGTGGGAACCCTCGTGCAAACGCACAAAACTTGCGCCCAGGGCGGTGCGGAGCCGAGCTAGGCTCGTGTGGCAACCCATGTGTTGGGACGCCATTGTGGACACTATATCCACGGGTGACCGAGGTCGCCGGAGCTGTCTGCTGTGTGCAGGAGGCTCGCTGAGGAGTGGCGCGGGCCACGAGTCAGACATTTCATTTTTAAGGATCGCTCCTGCGATCAGGGAAGTAAAGATCTACCAGAGCTGAGTAACTTAAATTATTACTGTACATATTGTGAATAAACCTGTACATATTTATCATTGAAGCTCGTGTCTGTGATTACTGTGTATTCCCACGACGTCACATGCGATGATTACATTGGATGTCCCGGCTGCTAGCGACCACCAGCTTCTCCGTCATCTTCCGCATACAAAGTAGTCGCGCATCAGAAGATTCCTTACCACCGTGAACACACAACATTTTTTTAAATAAACAATTCCAAAATGCAATTTATCACTACTACACAAGATAAAATACACAAGATGTATTTTAATGAAAGAAAAATTAAGTAGTAACTTACAGAACAGGAAAATGAACTCTGCTTCCGGCAAACATTGCGATAATCAATGGAAACTAAACCCCATACTTCTTTCAAGATTAGCAAAATACTGCATAATTATTTCGAAAAATGAATGTATGTATATATCCTCAAGCAGTGATGATTCAATAAGCTAAAGTGGATAATCTCTTTTCATTAGTTCTGTTTCGATCTTAGGTTTTTATTATTGCCATGCACACTGATTCTCTTAAAGGTACGCTATGTTACTAGAAAATTCAGGGAATTTAGTGTTCTGATCACGTGTGTCAGAACTACCTTCCTTATAAAAAGTGATAAAATCCCTATGGAATATTCTAGATCACTCTCATTACAGCGAGATAGAAATATGTGCACCATAATCATTACATAAGTTATAAACTTCTTTACAAACCCTATGGTAATTTATATTGACAAAACATGCCATGTAGAATAATGATGAATTGTGGTATACGAGTATTTAACAGTCATGAACGAAGAAGTTCTCTAATTTCCGGGGACGTGGTGAGGTCAACAGGCGTTCTCTTCGCCCAAGGCCTGTCCCAAGGCTTCAGGTCCCTCCTGGCACCTGCGTAGAGGAGCATCCTCACCGCCGTCACATTGTTCCAGTCGGCAGCTGAGTGCAGAGGGGTGTCCCCTGCCCCGTTCCTGGCGTTGACGTCTCCCCCCGCCCTAATCAGTTGCCCCATGCACCGCCCGCTGGGATTGTTTCCTGCGACGAGGTGCATCGGGGTGATTCCAATCTCGTTGACAGCGTTGGCGTCGGCACCTCTTTGCAGAAGTAGCTCTACCACGTTCTCACTCGGGTCAAACAGCGAACGCAGTAGAGGAGTTGATCCATGTTTGTTGATATAATTGACGTCGGCACCGGCGTTGAGTAGTCTTCGCATTTCTTCTACTTTTGCCTCAGCTACCGCCCTGTACAACTTCTCCCCCAATTGAGAGGGAGTGGTTTGTGCGGTTAACACCTTCTCCTTGGCCTCCTGCATTCGGAACTCCACCAGTTGCCTCTGGAGGTATTCATCGATGAGCTCTGGGCTCTGGACGGTGCCTGGATACTTCTTTCTGGGCGTCACTCCCTGTCCCGTCTCCGGCCCCAAAGCGGAGGTACGGAGCTTTTTGGGAGGCGGGGTATTTTCCCACGCCCTCCCTCGTTTGCGGGAAACATTGCCGGGGAGTGTGGCCAATGAGCTGGGAGAAGCTGCGTTTGCAAGAGAGAGATTTACATCGCTGAAAGTGGTAGCTCTCTCTCCTGCAGACGAGTTCGTTCCTGCAGCGTCTCCCTTCCCAACGGTGGTGGCCACTCCTGCAGTGGGGACCGCTCCTGCAGCGCCGTCGCCTCCCTCAGTGACTGCCGTTACTGCTATGGCACCCTCTCCCCCTGCAGCGCCTACTCCTGCAGCAGTTCCCTCTTCCGCGGTGACACCCGCTTCTGTAGTGGCGCCACCTCCTGCAGTAGGGCCTATTCCTACATTTGCGTCTCGGACTGTTGTCGGGAGAGTTCCGATGACGGCGCTTGCGGTGGAGGTGGAAGTAGATGTGAGGAAACGGAGCTTTTTGGGAGGTGGGGTATTTTCCCACGTCCTACCTCGTTTGCGGGAAACATTACCGCGGAGTGTGGATGATAAGGAAGGAGCTGCGATTGGAAGAGAGGATTTTACGTCGCCGATAGCAACGGCTTTCTCTTCCGCAGCCCAGTCCGCTCCTGCTGCGTTTTCCTTCCGAGCGGTAGCGGTCGCTTCTGCAGTGTCCTCTCCTTCAGTGATTGCCGTTCCTGCCCAAGGACCCTCTCCTTTTGTGGCACCTGCTCCTGCAGCAGTTCCCTCTTCCTCAGTGGCTCCCTCTGCTGCTGTTGCACACTTTCCGGCATCCTTCTTTCTTCTAGTGCCTGTCTCTGTAACCGCGCCGCTCCTTCCTGCAGTGGGACCCTCACGTCTAGCAAGTGTTGGATTCGGCATCTCGTCTTCTGATGTCTCTGAAAGACGTTAATCAGAACTGGTAAGAGCTTAAAATTTGATTCCTGAATTGCGTATTAATAATTTTATTCCATTGTGTTTAAATAAGAAATTTTGTTACTGAAATATATTAAGTATTTTATCAGTATTTTGTTGTTGTAATTGATATTACGTAATATTAACGGAAAATTCCAGAGAAACTAAAGTGACTGCATGACTTTGTGTGCCTCTTAGCTTCACGCCTCCGTTGTCCTCGAAAAACATCGATGAGTACTGATGTACCCATACGTTTACTATATTTATGAAATGAACATCAATAACATTGAACAATACATATGGTTTGCTTCAATCAGGACGGTATATCTCTAAATTCTTATAGATTTTTCTGTAGTTTTTGTACTTCTCTCTATTAGCAGTTAAGATGAAATATATCATAACAGGTGTGCACGTAAAGCGCGGGGTTCATTGCTATAATTCTAATATTTGATTCTTTTAAGAATGCTGTAGAACATACTTTTATTTTAGGAGTAGCTTCCTTAAATGTCACATATTAGTCATGTAAATTTGAAATATAAGTTGTAGTTTTAAGATTATACTTAGAAACTGTTATGCTAAATCTGAAATGTTATGCTAAGATTATAATCTTCAACATCAAACTTCTCCACCATACGTGTCATGCAGTTTTAAGTTTTTGGACAATAAATAAAATGAGGAATAAAAAGTTGCAAACGTCACATGAATATAAATGAACAGATCAAATGTAACCATTTCATTGACATCTCAACCCTTAATATGCTCAAGGATCACACTCTGGTTTAATTAATTTTAACAGTAAATTTAATGTAACTACTACGAAATGGTAAGTCAAAAGAGCAAAACTGTTAGTATTCAGAGATATGTTCTTATATTACTGCCTCAATATAATTTCTATAATATCTCAATTCTATTAATATCTCAATATAATATATTACAGAAGATAAATGTGTGTAACTTAAAACTTCTAAATAAATAATAAAAAACATGGCGGTTATAAGTTATTACCTACCAATATTATAAAAAGACAAACATAAATTCATCTTCAGGGAAATCTGTGTGATTGTAACTACTCCATAAAACCTACTCCATAAAATTTTGAATAATAGCTATCAAACGCACTTATCGCACAACTTTAAAATGCTGACGCTGGAACGATCACGTTCCTCGCGATTACTATGCATACCTCGGCACAACACGGTATCCTACAGTAAGTCATTTACTGTCACTGTAATTAGAATTTGGAACTCTCTACCCACATATCTAAAACAAATTTGTGGTTTCCGAAAATTTAAAACCCAACTCAGTGACTGGATCAAAACCATTAACTAAAAATAACACAAGCCCCTATTCCCATTTTCACTCCCTAATTAAACACCACGTACGCTATCATCACTGATCAAATTCGATTACATTTAAAGACGTCAAGCTCTTCTCCTGTATTTTTCTCCTCTTTATGCTATCGCTGAAAGCCCTAACATATCTTCCTGTCTAATCAAATGCCTCAATACAAGTATATTACATATTAGATAATAAGACTTTCATGCATTTTCACACTGTATTGTATAATATTTTCGTGCTACGTTGTGTTTATCATGTTCACTTGCCTGCTTTCTGTTCCTGTTTTTTTTTCTGTTACAGATTATCTTGTAGACCTCAGCCAACTACCAACAGCCAACCAACGAAAACTGCATTTATGTACATGAATAATTTTATATTTATATTATCTTTCCCCTCTCCCCACTTTCCCCAGTTTTCCTAATTCATTCTAACTCCTTCTATTCTTCATTTTGCCTTTTCACTTTTCCTTTAATCTTCGTATTTTCTTCTCTTGAGTTACGGCCCTAAGCCGCCATCCTGATTGAGGTTTTCCTGGGTTTACTCAATCGCTTAAGGCGTATGCCGGGATGGCCCCTAGTCTTGCATCCCAGAAATAAATGTAAAATCTGCCCTCCTTTAAATTTGTTCACAGTTGAGGCATTGGGGATATACGAGAATTTCTGGCATTTTTCGAAGGTAATATTATTGATTTACCACGCTCCTCTTGTAAATAGGATCATGGATTTTTTCTTTATAATATCATGTTAGCTTTAGAATCATGAAAATTGACTATGAAAATACATTCACACCTTGTTTCATTAGTTATGCGTAGTACATCACCGTTAGCTACTACGATCATTGCAATTTCGTAAGTAAATATTTAACTGGTTAGGCGGAAGAGCAAGCCCTACGGCCTGAGCCTCGCCAGAAATAAAGACATTATTATTATTATTATTATTATTATTATTATTATTATTATTATTATTATTATTATTATTATTATTATTATTATTGTGGATGTTTCACAAATATATTGATAAAGGTGTGTTTGTGTAACGTTTGCTTATAGTCTTGTCATTTTAACTTAATCTACATAAATACATCTAATATGAACGGATCTAGGAATCTGACAGATGCAATGTTTTGCTATTTGTTTTACCGAAATACTTTGATTGAATTTTTTTAAGTACTTTGTGTCGAAAAATTATCGATTTATTTTTTAAATGTTTACTAATGCAACTCTTACCATAACTACTAAATAAAATGTTCTAGAATATAAAATATATAAGGTATTGCTATCGCTTCATAATGGTTTGAAAAAAATTGTTCTTTAAAAATTGCCAAACTGGTTAACAAAATATTGACTGCTAGACACACATTTCTCAGACAGTATAAATTAGTAAGTTCAATTGGCTAATAAGTTGTGCAAAATTCGTGTTCTTAACTCTTGATATCTGAAGCTCAAAAAATTAAATGATCGATTATTTATTTGTTCCTGTGCGATTTGAATTCCTCAGAAGAGGCATACCTGTCGATATAGAGGTGAGCGACACTTACGGTTGGCAATCGGCAGAGCAGACAGGCAAGAACCTTGGCGACTGATACGGAGTGAGAAATCAGTTGGAGATAACAAGCGTTGCACGTAGACGCACCGTATCTAAGACCATCGGTCGAGAGGCAACCGCGAATTCTGATTGGCCGTGGGCTCCTCAAGGATTGGCATCTGTCGCCTCTGCATCTTCACCACAGAACAACAGGATTTTGTAAAGCTAAGGAATAATATTGAATTAACTTCGTGTCAGCAAGCGTCGATGATTTATGCTCAATTAACTGCGTGTTAGGTAGCGCATCTTATCAAAGTTTCTCGACAGTCATTTGTACAAAACACGGAGAACTCTATTTCAAATGGAGACGTTAGAAAATGTTTGCGCGAGGCGCATCTTTAGTATTTAGACAAATAGTAGAAAGTCGTGAGAAAGAAGAGTGGATAAAATGAAGTGGATTTAACTATAAGTTTGTTTCATCCTGCCGCAAAGGTTAGCTCAAACAATTACGAAGGATTAAATTTGCTGCATCTCAATTTTCAGAAACTGTTCCGACTTGATAGCTTCTTAGGTAGTCATTTCATACTACTTAGCCAGTCAGAATACAAACACCTAATAATAGTTTAAAATATTAAGTAGTTATGAATGAATAACTATGAAGTCAAAAGAGTGGCGGGTAATTACGATCTAGGAAACATATCTACGTAACAGTACAAGTAATAGTACGTCGGTAAGATTTAAGGTGCTTCATTATCACGAGCAAGAACCGAAATTCGATTCAAAGATTTGATTGTCTCGGTAGCTGAAATGGTGGAGTATTTGGGCGTTTATTGGGATTTCAGGATTTGATTCCCGTCTGTGGTAGTTACTTCTGAAACACTTTAAACTATTTTAATGAAATATTTTAACTTTGCCAAAATGCGGAATACAAAGTGTGTATGTATTAGGCATTTGTGCAGAAAAAACTGATTCATTCATGTGTTCGTGATTCCCAACGTCTCGTTAACGATAGGACCCAAGGAAACTAAGATAACTTCAGATTGTTTACATGTGCAGTGACGCAATTAAGAATAAAATAACGTTTGCAATATTTGAAAGTTATAACGAGCGTAAAAAATTTTGAAGACTCAGATTATTTTCAAAATTGAAGAATCAAAATGTTCAGAATTATCCATCCATTGACAACTTTTCTCTTCACTACGAATGTAATCTCAGTGTCGTCAGTGATGTCATATTTTCTTGAATCCGAGAACGCAATATTGCTGTGGCACTAGTTCTACAATAGCCAGTAGTTTCTCGCACTAGTGACGATTATTAAATTCTGTGGCCACTAACACACCTCAGCCATCGTTTGTAAAAGTTGTTACCAATCGTAGCACAAGAGGTGGGAACCTTTCATTACATTGGACTATTCCACTCGTGAAATTAAAACCAATAGTGCTTCATTATACATACAAAATGCCCCAATCAGGGTGGTATATCTGAAAAACTTTCTTTTTTTCTATCTTATTATTCTTACTGCTGCTCCCTATTGGCTAATGACTCGTCTGTCTTAGAAGGTGGTATACACATTGATCGCCATGTTGATGTCCAATAAACCGCGTAAGTACTATAACATACCCTCTTTGATTTTAACATAGCTTTCAGTTATTTTCAATATTTGACGCATTTGGGAACTCTATTGGACATAATTTCATTCGAGGAATAGCCTTATTAAATACCACTCTTTGGAAATTCTCGGATAAATCTACACTCGGGGATTTATCGACAATTTCCTAAGCACTCGTGGTATTACCTATGCTGAAGATGATTCATTATCATGAGCAAGGTCTGAAATGCGTTTCAAAAATTTCACTGTTTCGGTAGATCAAATAAATTAATAAATAAATAATAATATGCAAAAATATGATAGAGTAATCTGAGACCAAATAACCCTCACACACCACTTACATTAAATCAGGAAGTAATTAAGTGGAACCCTCGTAACAAACCCATCAAATATCTATAAGTTATTATTGAATACACAACTAAACTGGAAACATCTTATAAATAATAATTTGTTATAGGCTGCTGCAAAACTCCACTAATAAGCAAAAATACAATAATAAGCATATCAACAAAACTTTCATATAACTCAGGCCTAACTATATTTAAAACCGTAATTAGACCATTCTTATTATACGCTTATCCTGTTTGGATAAATGCGGCAAGATCGAACATAAAAAACTACAGATCTTTTAAATCTAGTTTCTCCGTCCAATTAAAAATGCATCATGGTTTATTTACAACTAACAGCTGCACAACGCATTCCAACTCAAAACTATAGAAAACCACATTTACCAAAGCTTACCTCAAATTATCAGAATACGTCCCCTTCGGTTAGGCAGAAAACCCATTCATGATGCCGGTATTAAAAATAGATTTCTCTTCTATACTTTCCTTTCAGTGTTTTCTTCACATTCATATCTCTCCTATTTATCTTCTGTCAGCAACAAGAAAGTGTCAGCCTCTTCGGATTCACTTACAATCGTTGAAATTAGCCACTGCTGCAACGTCCGGGCGCCGTGGCCTGCTCTTTATCGCACACGCGCCTGCCACCATCTCTTGAGATAACGCGCAATTCGCGACCAATTCTGCTTTGAGAAACTCTTCCTTGTGAGCTCCCGGCAATCTAGTGACGACAGGCACGATAAGCAATGCTCGATGACGGTGTTTCTTCCCGGGATACTCCCCTCCTCAGCCCACCGTGGTGGCATCTGACGGAGCTCTTGAGTTCAGTGCTTTATCGTGACCGAAAGACGACTATTTTAGTGCAATCCATTTACAAAATGAGTGCAGTGAGGATTTATTTTGAAGAGGACTTGAAAGATGACAATCGGGCTATTTATAGACTATGTGAGGAAACAAAACATTTTCGCCTGGTGGAAAACCACACAATACTATAAATAAAAAAAATATGACAGCGGGTAGTATTCAGCTCCAGCAAACACAAGAGGGCCACGCCAACTAATGTTGCACCGGACGTTGGAAACGTCGCAAATCGTACAAGTGAAGTGGTAGAAGTTATTGACCCATAGCCAGTCCTGTCAAGATCCTCAAATCAACCAACACCAATTAACCAACACTCGTTGATTTTTTGGACACAAAGAACAAATTTAAACCCGAAGACAATCGTTCGAAAGCAATAACAAGAAAATTTGCTTACATGATATCCACCTATAATCAACAGTCAGCTACAGTGTTTTCGACGAGAATTTTCACTACAGCTGGATTGATATGTGACGAAAGAAAGAAAGAAAGAAAGAAAGAAAGAAAGAAAGAAAGAAAGAAAGAGAGAAAGAAAGAAAGAAAGAAAGAAAGAAAGAAAGAAAGAGAGAAAGAAAGAAATAGAATGGACCCATAACGCGTTGCAATGTTTGTTTTCCTCAATAATAATCTTTAAAAAAATGTAATGTTCATCTCAATAGTTTTTAAATATTAAAATAGTACGTGTTTGCATATATGAAGAACAAAATATATCCATAAATATATCCAATTCTGATTAAACCACTGTTGCTGTTGAGTCTTCAAAGTGATATGGTATCGAATATCGCTCTCAGGCAGGTAACGGTATCGAGTATCGAGAAATTCAGGTATCGACCTGTCACTATTTTTAGTATGATCTTATTCAATGATACCTTGTAAGAATATTTCATTAAGACAAAACTAACAATCTTCAGAATTTTAGTTCAAGGAAAGATTTTCTTGAGAATTGAGAGTCTAATACACTGAAATTAAATTTCGGGTGAAATTTCGGTAATAATCGGCCCACTACGAACACCGCCTTTCGTTTGAAAGCGTTTTTTGGGTGTAAATCTTGAACATTTATTTGCAACACATTCTTCCTTTATGCTACTAGAGTGGCATATATTCGTTGCAAACGATCAGTGGAAATAACTGAATAAGATTTCAGACATGTAGATTTTATTAATTTGTTCTCTTGTAAAATGTCATCTTGGGACAAATCTTAAGCAGGTTAGAAATCAGAGTACTTCACTGGCAAAAGAAAAACGTAATATAAATGAAGAGACTCATGACAAAAACCTTGACAGTGCAATATATTATTCAGGTTGAGTCATGTAACTTTAGCATATCCTACAGTTTTTGAATGGTTGAAGTTATTGCAATGCAGTTTTTACGGAAATGCATGAGGGAATGGGGCTAATTAATACACGTCTTCATTTCTATTTCAACATTTGTGTTTTTCTAGATATTCAGGTGACTTTTTTTCAAATGGAAATATAAATATTGTTTAGTTCATCATGACGAGCTAAAAAGACCAATCTAATGTTATACATATTGTTACAAGTTAGATAAGATTTTTTGCCACTTGTGTTTAAGGATACTTGAACGGAGTCCGGCACACAAGGTCACGAAGCGCTACCCCTGCTAACGTGCGCTCAGGCAAGGAAAGTTTAGCACAAAAGAAAAAAGTGTTAAAAAAATATTTATCTAACATATAACAACATGTATATCATTGGATTCATCTATTTACGCTCGTCATTACAGACTAAAAATATGTATAGTTCCATTTGAGAAAAAACAAAGTTACGTCAATATTTCGTAAAATATTAGTAATGAAATATAAATGAAAACTTTTATCAATTAGCAACAATGCCTCATGTACGTCCGTGAAAACTGCAATGTAATAACTTTCACCGAGGAAAAACTGCAGGAGGTGCTAAAGTTACGTGTCTCATTCAGTATAGTTATATAATAGTTTAATATCTCGGTTTCTCCCTCACTCACCCACATCTTGCTAGCTGCCATCTATCGTCTCCAAAGAATATTTTTAAGATTTTCTCAACTTTTCAATTTCCTAATAGTGGAACCGAAATATTATTTCAAGAATATTAAATAAGAGTAAAACCTCTTCCTAAATCGCAATTTTCATTGACAAATTTGAAGCCATATTTAAGAAAATATGGATTAAGCATTACTGTAAATGCGAAATTTAAAGCCTTTTGTCACAGAAATATGTTGAGTTTTTGGAAACCTTTATTGGAAATCATTTGAAGCACTTCCATTAAAAAATGCAATAATGTATTTAAATCGATGGAAATGTGAATATTAACAATGTTAGAGATATCTTCAAAAATCACATTTGTGTATTTTTTGAAAAAACAAAAGAATACACCAAAATAAACTTTACGTCATATTAAACAATAAAATTAGCAGTATTCATTTGAAAATTGGAAAACATTTCGAACCATTTTCGAGAAAATGGCGTTCGAATGTTTATAAATATGCGGAACTTGGAGCTCATTTTCACTGAATACTGTTGAGTTTTCGAGAAAATTTATATTACATTATTTAAAGCACATTTACTCATAAATATAATAATATAAAGAAATTGACTCTAATGTAAATATTACCGACGTGAGAGACAAGTCAAAAAAATTACATACTTGTAATTTTTGAAGAAACAAAAGTATAGAGGAATATGTCGTTTATGTTACCGTATACATCGTAAAACGGACAGAAAGCATTCCATGTGAAATATCCATTGACTAATCAGCGGTGAGGGAAACCGCCTTGCATCTCGAGGCACGGTGGGAATCTAGCCGACGACCAGAGAGAGGCTGCAGGTTCTGAAATCAAGGCCACGAGACGGAGGGAAGCGATGCCGACGCGTCCCATCACGCGGGCCGGCCCGGAGCCGGTGAACAGGGAGAAATCTGGTTGGCAACAAAATCGTAAGACTTTTCCCAAACGGGAATTATTATTACGAAATCTAGCAATCGACCAGAGAGGGGCCGCAGGTTCTGAAATCAAGGCCACGAGACGGAGGGAAGCGATGCCGACGCGTCCCATCACGCGGGCCGGCCCGGAGCCGGTGAACAGGGAGAAATCTGGTTGGCAACAAAATCGTAAGACTTTTCCCAAACGGGAATTATTATTACGAAATCTAGCAATCGACCAGAGAGGGGCCGCAGGTTCTGAAATCAAGGCCACGAGACGGAGGGAAGCGATGCCGACGCGTCCCATCACGCGGGCCGGCCCGGAGCCGGTGAACAAGAAGAAATCTGGTTCGCAACAAAATCGTAAGACTTTTCCCAAACGGGAATTATTATTACGAAATCCAGCAATCGACCAGAGAGGGGCCGCAGGTTCTGAAATCAAGGCCCCGAGACGGAGGGAAGCGATGCCGACGCGTCCCATCACGCGGGCCGGCCCGGAGCCGGTGAACAAGAAGAAATCTGGTTCGCAACAAAATCGTAAGACTTTTCCCAAACGGGAATTATTATTACGAAATCTAGCAATCGACCAGAGAGGGGCCGCAGGTTCTGAAATCAAGGCCACGAGACGGAGGGAAGCGATGCCGACGCGTCCCATCACGCGGGCCGGCCCGGAGCCGGTGAACAAGAAGAAATCTGGTTCGCAACAAAATCGTAAAACTTTTCCCAAACGGGAATTGTTATTACGCAATTGAGCGTGAGGGGGAATAGACGAATGTGTAAAGAATAGAATGTATTTTTGTAGTAATAGATAAAGGAAATTCACATGGGGAGGCAGAAGGTGTATTTTGAAAACGTATATGTTATCTTTTAAAAATAACGGGTAAATGTTACATTTATAAGGATGGTTACGATTCAGTACAGAAAAAGAGAGCTCCCATAAGGTATAAAAGAGACAGAAGTAAGGAAGTAATGGGTATGACATTATTGAAAGTTAATAGTGAGCTTACCAAGGTTTATAACATTTCAAATATTATCAATCAAAAATGTCTAAATGTTTGTTAATATTCTTTCAGTAAAACCACATGTAATGTGTTTCCCATGTAGGTGCAATTCCATGAGCCCATTCACGAGAAATAACCCCAACATTTAACCTAATTTTTGTTGTAAAGATCCAAAATTTAGTGCATGACAAAATATATATATATATATATATATATATATATATATATATATATATATGTATATATATATATGTATATATATATGTATATATATATATGTATATATATATATATATATATATATATATAGTGACGTCATGGGATTAAACAACTCCATAACGCCACCATCAGGTACGAAAAGAAGCCCACGAACAGAGAGGAGTAGGGTACGCGGCGGAACGATGGCTTGTGAACGCGCCAACTACCCACAGCTTTTCGAACTCTGTCGCCCGAACTAGTGAATAATGTTTCTCCGGGAGGTCACGAAAAGAGGAGAATATTCACCCCTCCAAAAATTTCCCCAGGCGCGAGTATCATAAGTATCGCGGCGCGTCTCAGAGGAGCCCTCTTTGATTGCAGCAGCGACGGCGACTAGACTGAGTTCTGAAGGCGATTGTAACTCAATAGCATAGGAGTTCATTTTAACTTGGTAGTTAAAAGTTAGCTTGAGAAGCGTATCTTCGAAAGTGATGTAATTAAGAAGTGGAGTACACGAACATTCTTCGCATGTACGAGTCCGGAGAACGGGAGAAGGGTGGGGAAATTGGAGTCTTGACGGAGTCGGGAGTTCGAGGGTAGGAAACTCGTAACGTCGTGGGACAGCAAGCGAAGAAGAGTGGCAACGCGGGGCGAGCGGCAGAAAATCCCCAAGGTTACCTACAGGGGAGCGATGCGGAGCTTTTGAGGTAAAGGAACTGGTAACTTTTATGCGGCGATCAGTTGGGGAAAGAGAATAGCCGTAAATACTCGACAATTCGTGTTAAAAGTGAGTGAAAAGTCCAGAATAGGTGGGTGAAGAATTCCGAACGATGTGAGTGGCAGTTTCAAGTTCATTTACCGCACGTGTCATTAAATTCATTCAAAGAGGCCATACCTTGTATAATTTTACTTAAATTAGTCATGATTTTCACATGTTGTACAGTTGATATTATCTGGAAATGTCAGTTAATTATATTGAGTTTAAAAGTAATTGCTTTCTGTGATATGTAAAGGAGTCAGATTTAAGTAACGTGTATATTACGTTTTATTGTTTTTTTCTCTTTAAAGGTCAGTGTTATAGTGAGTGCGAAGCCCAAGGCTAGCACCTGTGAACGGGATTCCTTAAAACAAGTGTAAAATTCATTTTAAAAGCCGTGCACGGAAAAACTAGAGGTTAAAAGTGTAAAATAATTTGGTAGATGAAAATTCAGAAAGAGGAATGAGCAAATTGTAAATTGTAATTGGTGAAAGTGTGTTCAGGCAGTCGAGGGGACGCCATTTTTTTTTGTTTTGCCTTGTTTTCTGTTTTTTTTTTCAGTGACCAACTATTTAAAGTTCATAATCCTATTATATAATTGTATCACTGTTATTTTTTGCATTGAATATATGCTCATTTTATTCATATTTTATCCGATTCATTGTGTCAAGGGTTCAGATCTTTCTCATACCCAAAAGATTCTGCTTCCTGAGAATTTTAAGCTCGCTTCACGAGCATTCATTCTATCACGCCCTCACCACGTGTGGAAGGTAATAGGCAGGGTGTGTTATTATATATATATATATATATATCTGTGTGTGTGTGTGTGTGTGTGCAGTAGGCGACGATTTTTACAACATGCAATATTATTGGAAAATTTCTAGGAAATTAACAGTAACAGCAGGAGGTAAATCTTTACAACAGCCAAGTCTAATCCCTTCGCGTCATTAAAGGTGTGGGATAGGTGGAAGTTTCCCAGCAGTTGATGAGAACTGAGAGAAATAAGATAATGATGATAATAATAATAATAACAATAATAATAATAATATAATGTACAATAATAATAGTTCGCAATGAGCGCAGTCATTGCGAGAATCTGTGCGAAGTGCGAAAACTCTGGGCTGCGAGAGGCGTCTTTGAGTTCGTGCTCAGTGCGTGACTGATTGTAGGGTGACTGAGGTAGGGTGTGTTAGAATATATATATATATATATATATATATATATATATATATATATTGTGGCGGCACATTCGAATCGACGGAATTATTGTAATGAGATTATGACATTTTGAGAAGCTACGGTCACTGAATTCAGCCTTTGTAAGACGCCACTCGCCCGGGGGGACTTCCCTTCTCAGCGACCCGCGAAAGGTTTACGATAGGCAGCTGTCTGTGCCTGGCCCACGGTGCACCCTCGCCACCCCGGCACCACAGGCGTCCTATAAACAAAACCCGCTCACCTGCGCTCGCCCCAGCGAGAGGGTGCCTCTTAACCCATGTTTATCATTAAAAATAACTTTCAAAATTACGAACTCTGACAGATTCCTCACACGTGCACGCACCCAGCGTGAGAGAGAGACAGAACATTTTAATCTTGTGGAAATTTCCAGAGATCCTCGCATGGTGATTGGGCGAGAGAAATTTAGAACGTAGTATACTTTGGCCAATTAGAATTATAGGAACGTTGGGAGGGAGCGTTTTTCTTAAGAAGGGGTAACTCGGGGAGGGGGGAGGCGAGCTCTGCAGCGCTGCGCGAAGACGCGAACAAGGAGATTGGAAAAAGACGTGAAAGTGTTAGGACGTAGATTTTGTGATAGAAAAGAGCACTACGGGTCAGGAGATTGGAAAAAGACGTCAAAATGTTAGGACGTAGATTTTGTTATAGAAAAGAGCACTACGGGTCAGGAGATTGGAAAAAGACGTCAAAATGTTAGGACGTAGATATTGTGATAGAAAAGAGCACCACGGGTCGCGAAGTGGACCGGTGTTCTGGGAATGAGGCTAACCGCCGAGGCGATTGCTGTGCGTAACATTGCTCAAGGGATAGTAGCAGATCTTATCAAATCGCGGTGAACAATTGTGAGCGTTCACGAACATTAATCCGACGTAATCGCGAAGCGTTACACATTTGTGTATCGGGGTCAGTCACCCACATGTGTTTGCGGCCCTCTGCTTCTGTCTGGGCCGGGCCAATACGTCACGTGAGGCATCTTGTGAACGAGCGGAGGAGACGGTCGACCCAAGACGGCGGGCCAGCCTGCCCAGGAAACTTCGCCCCCATCAGCTGTCTCCAGGCGCCCTAGAGAGGGGCCATTGACCTGCCTGCCGGCCCTTCCCAGTCGCAATCACTGTATTGTGTATGCCCTAGACCCACGCAATTGGGTACCTAATCAAGAAATTGCTCTTCAAGCAGACTTGTAACGTTAGTTTAATTTTTTATTTTGTGTTAATGTCAGCGAGGCCGCGCATGGCCCAAACTATGTTTAATTTTAAGAATTCCATTTAACAAGTTGAGCTCAACGGGTAGGGTGATAGTCATTTCTTCACCCAGTGTCTTTGTTGTCATGTAACTTCCCTGGTTTTGGACCAGAAATAAACCTGTCGTTAAATTCTAAATTATTATTACAACATCCTTCCTCCACGCATTCTCAACTGATAGAACTGGATGGCGCCCAACCGATCGAGCTCTGCCGGGCCCGTCGAACGTTCGAGAAATCGTCTGCCCGGTTACAATATATATATATATATATATATATATATATATATATATATATATATATATATATATATATATATATATATGCGTTTCTGATGCCAGATACATTTGAATTGCGCGGTCGCCATTGCTGTAGCGAACGGCGAATCGATCCGAACGGGTAACCTAGAATAGGGAACGAAACTTCAGTGGCGGATAGTTAGGTAGGCCAGGAAGAAAGATCGAAAAGTCAGACAGGAAGAAAATTCGAGCCCAACAATTGTAAAATTGTATTGGAACGACTGAAAACAACAGTAGGACAGTAACGAACTGATATACTGGGTGTAGAGTAAAGGAAGGAGTACAAAATAAGTGAAAAAGAGAGACAGTGCAGAGAGATAGATTTGGCGGCACGTGGTCGCATGAAACTGAAGCTAATAAGGTAAGCGTTGTGCGACGTAGGTTTGTAACACTGTCAGGACTACATCAACAAACCAAAGATCTGTGGCGTGACAAACTATTATTTCAATGGACGATGTACAACAGGCGTGGGTAATTACCTAGGCGAACGGTAATCTGGTGAGCTACCGACTAATGCACGTGATATGAACAATTGGATTGACAATAAACGGAGCATTGACAACGCCCAGCAATCCAGCGGGTTGAAGGGAGAAATCAATATTTCATGGAGCGAGGCGAGTGTCATCTCGAAAGAAAATCCCGCTGCTGCCATTTAAGGTTCTATGCGTTGCACAGCCTGGGGCGCGCCCGAGAGCAGGGACTTGGCGCCGGAAGGCCATCCCGGCTGTTTCCCACAACCGAAGCGTAGGGAGTCGGCGACAATCTTCGTCAATATGAAGACCGCTTTCCGAGCGAACTTTATTTATCCGAGACCATTAGGTTCATGCTATGGTAAGGGAAGGTGATAGAATTTAAGAGGGGGGATATTGGCATTATATTCAACGGTAGGGGGGAGGCAAGCTCCGGAGTGAACAATTATTGTAAAGAGGGGGACGTTATATCCGTAAAAGGAGAAACTATGTAATTCATGTTTGTACATAATTCATTAAGTTAGACTATTTTGTTTATATGAAAGGCAACATAACAGAAAAGAGAGCTCCCACACAGTGTTAAGAAAGCCTAAGTAGTTACAGGGCGTAATTGTGTATGAGAATTTATATTTCTATTAGCACTCATTTAAGCATCTTAACTTACATTAGTGACTATAAATGTTCCATTTCCTTTATTTAAATTGTGTTTCATTCATTAAAAATAAATTGCAATAAAGTGTTACTGTTTTGTAATGTATTTTTCCGTGTTTGTGCAATCCCATATGAGCCCATTCACGGAAAAGAACACCTGTCCCCTTTTTAATCAAATATTCGTTGTAGTGAATCAAAATTTGGGCCATCACACCTGTCCCCTTTTTAATCAAATATTCGTTGTAGTGAATCAAAATTTGGGCCATCATATCTATCTATCTATCTATCTATCTATCTATCTATCTATCTATCTATCTATCTATTTATCTATCTATCTCTATATATATATATGTATATATATATATACATATATATATATATATATATATATATAATGACACCGATATTTAGTGGGGACAATTGTCAAAAGAATTGACTTTGCGTTTTTCTTTAACATTGGGATAAACAGGGGGCAATTTCGCATATAAAAACTATGATGATGATAGATTTTCCTTTTTTCTCTATAAAAGGGGTTTCCGACCTTACGACACAAATCAATTTTCCACATCTCAGTATTTTATGTCACATGCTACGCCATTTGTGTTTATAAAAATACAAGGAGAAAAATAGGATATTCCTATTTTTGTTGGTAAGAAATATTAGTGAATAGTAAATGGAGGAATGTTGTAGGAGGCATTGTCTAGCGTGGTGTGAAAAAAAGCAAAAGAGCATTGTATAGGGAAGATGTAGCGTTTTGTTTCTGAAAAATGGATTGGTCATTCTCTTCTGTATTATCAGTTAGTCGCTCTTAGCGAATCGCTGACATGGACAGATATCTCCGTCAAAATATAATTGCCAGGATGGCAAACCTTAAATTCGAACTCAGCACACATACATATAGATTCGGTGAATAAAAGTTATCCCACGTAATATTAGATCGTGTATTAAAATTTTTGTAAAGCAAACTTATGTATCAAATAACTTGTGAAATGTAATGCAATACAAGGTAAGATATTTATTAGTAGTTTATGCAAATACTTTATAATGTACGGCTTTATTGCATTAGTACATGTTTTGACAAAGAGCGACGTTAGGACTGTGTTTTCAAATTTTTACAAATGCAATAAAGCAACGTTATAAACGAACTGCACACGCTTTTTTTTGTATAACAGCATTATAAATTTAAAAGAGTATCAAACTTAATTTCGCGAAACAACTTTCTTGTAAGGTCTCAGGTATTTGACATTCAAAACTCTTTAGAAAGCCTATTCAAGAGGGCATTGTTAACATCTGTGCCAGAAAACTGTGGACGGCAGTTCCGCTTACATTTAACACCTCACGATTCTCGCTGTGATTGGCTGAACGTGTGATGACGCAATCATTCGTGCCTAAAATACTAATACGGCTTCATTTGTGCCGTAAAATGCTTGATTATGAGTGACTTCCGACAACAGAAAAGGTCTTTTAAAATGTTGGTATACAAAAAATACATTACTGTATTAATACAATTATATAGTATGTAATTATATTACTGTCATAATTAATGTATTGATAGCCAATCACTGACGTAGACAAAAAAATATATATGTAAAAACACATTTCATAGGCTTTTTCGACATCCATTTGGTCCGAATTGATTGTCATATTTATGCAAAACTTATAAATAAGTCATGAAAAGGATTGTAATCGTTCCTTTTGCCAATTATAGGTGAATATGTCTTTGTAACTTTGTCCCTGATTGTATACTTGTGTCGATTGCAAAAGAGCTATATGGTGCCAGCTCATAATTACATCGTATTTTAGAAAAACATTTCTATGCTTGAGTATCCTGAACATACCTTAGAATTGCACCCATTAAAGAGTATGTGATGTAACAAAAACGATTAATTAAAATTCAATCCACTCACCAAACACCAAATTTCTCAAACCGCAAATATTTGTTGATTTAGCAGAAACATATTGTTGAAACCTGCTTGCAATATTCCATATCTTCGTGCTTGCAGTGCTTGCAGATTTCCATATTTTCTTCATCGCAAACTCTTAAGAGTAAAGTGATAACAATTTCAAACAGTGTAAAGTGCCTCTCCTTTATTCCATTGTACGTTCTACAGAATGTCTTTACTCTGCAAGTGTCAAATTTTCTATTTTATTAATTGTGTTTTTCTTTTTTCTTTTGTATTGCTATTATAAACACGCACCGTCATAAACCACCTTTCTTCATAACAAGAAAATGAACAACACATTGTAAATACTGCCACCGATTTTGTTCTTTAGTGTACTACACCAATAAAATTTTCACCAAGTTCAGCCACGCAAAACGTTTAAAAACGTGAGTTATTAAAGATAGAGTTCGTCAAGAATTCTGTGCATCTGACTGAGGTCACGAGGAGAAAGACTTAAAGTGAATGTCGTCTCAAAAACATCGACTTCCTTACTTTTGGACAGGCAGCCTCGCCCTGTAAAATTTACATTTATTTATCCTGCAAGGAAGCACACATTAAAACCAATGAAACAAATTATTGACGATAGCACATTAAAATTTTGGACGAATACCACCTCTAAAGCTAGTATTGAGTATCCGATGTTTACTGAGCAGCGATGGTATGAATCGGTGCGGAGTGTCTCCCTTCTCGTGAGTAGCGTTGCACATGAAACCTCATTGGGTGTACTGATATACATCCTGTCATTTTGCCCCACTCTTCATAAATTCAAAAATTTCGAGATTACAAATTACTCTCGAGAGTTGTAGGAACGTAATTTGAAAGGCAAAAGCAAAAATGTTACAGCGAATTGTGTTGAACAGAAAAATTACTCTCGATTATAAAACCGTGACAATTCAAAATTGCGCAATTAACAGTCACATAGGAACGCTGTCAAACGGGATAAACAGTATCCCATGTCCGTCTCCTGGCTCTAAGCTTCCTGCTCACCAATTTTCAGCGAAATAGGTACAGCGGTTCTTGAGTTATAAATAGTGTAACTAACACGACTTTCTTTTATATATATACTAGCTAACCCGGCGAACTCTGTTTCGCCTTAACAGCCGGTCCCATCTTTTTCTCGCGTGTTACTCACTGTGAGAAACTGTACTATCCTTGTTGCACTGCGTACGTGCAAAAACGTGCGTTGTCGAACGGGATAAACAGTATCCTATGTCCGTCTCCTGGCTCTAAGCTTCCTGCTCACCAAATCGGTACAGCCGTTCTTGAGTTATAAATAGTGTAACTAACACGACTTTTATATAGATATAACGGCGAACGAAAGGCGGCTATCATTATCACCTTCTGTTATCAGTGCGGCGTTACAGCAATGGGTTACAACAGGCAACAATGACCGCTAACATGCGAAATCACGCGAAAACGTGCGAAAACGTGCGAAAACGTGCGAAAACGTGCGAAAACGTGCGAAAACGTGCAAAAACGTGCGTTCTCACACAGGAACGCTGTCGAACGGGATAAACAGGATAAACATCCGGGATAAACATCCTATGTCTGTCTCCTGGCTCTAAACTTCCTGCTCACCAATTTTCAGCCAAATCGGTTCAGCCTTTCTTGAGTTATAAATAGTGTAACTAACACGACTTTCTTTAAATTATCTTTCTATCTATCTATCTATCTATCTATCTATCTATATATATATATATATATATATATATATATATATATATATATAGAGAGAGAGAGAGAGAGAGAGAGAGAGAGAGAGAGATTAGCAAGAATATATCAGCAAAAAACAAAGACAAAACCTAACTTTTATTGAAACGTGCAATGCATGTGCCTTTTAAAGGAAATTTAGACTGCACAACTGCTGTTGTAAGTATGCATCTACCAACTATTTGGTAGGTGTCTTCTAAATAGCCTAGAAAAGGAGTTACTCGTCCAGAAGGGAGTTCTTAGAGTACCTTTAGACCTTAGCGTTCTTGCCTGGTTTCAAAATATCCTGGAGGATTGCGTCCAACAGGCAAAGGATATGCCACTGGGAAGGAAATTGAGAACGCGTAGCAGCCCTAAATTGGTTTAGTAACTTTCCTACCTATGTAAATACCTCTATCCACAATGGCGAGTAGAAGGGTCCAAAAGTCAATAATTATTGACCATCGTAGGAAAGCAATTTTGAACGCGTTAAGCCCCTATGGTTGTGTACCTTCTATGGTTGAGTACCTTGTACGGTTGAGCAATCGATCATGGCGTTGATTCCCGGATCCACAATGACGTGGAGAAGCACATTTAAAAGCCAATGTTGGGTGCTCATGAGAACGTAAGTTAGAACTCGTAGCATCCGCTATAGTTGAGAATTTTTCCTACCTTGGCGAAGATGCTGGGATCCACAATGGCGTAGAGTAACACATTCAAAAGCCAATGTTGGGTGCTCATGAGAAGGCAATTTAGAACTCGTAGCATCCGCTATAGTTGAGAACCTTTCCTACCTTGCCGAAGATGCTGGGATCCACAATAGCTTGCAGGAGCGCGCCCAAGTGGCAATGGGTGGGCCTTGTGGAAAGGCTATTTGGCAGCCGCTATGATTGAGTACCTTTCGATCTTGGTGTAGATGCCTCCTTCCACAATGCCCTGGAGGATTACATTCAATCGACTTTTCTGGGTGTCTTTCATTTGCACCATGAAAGAAACGAAGGCCGGCGTGATGAGGCATTCAGGCACTATATATCCAAACGAAGTGTCTGAAAAATTGTCCCATAACTTTGGAGCATTTAGCAGAACCGCTAGTCGGTTTCCATCTAAGATGAACGCTGGACCTGATTCATGTGATCGGCTTGGTAATTCTACAAAGGCCTTTATTCGCTGCTCCATTCCATTAGTCGCTTCGAACCTACATACATAGACAGAAGTTTAAGTGTTAATAAATTGTAATTTTCTTTCACTCAGGGTACAATAGACTATTCTCTGCTAGTTACTTGTTTATTTCCGAGCGCTCTAGGACAAGTGATTTACAATTAACTCTCACATAATTCTCCAATTATTCACAAATGATGTTGAACGATTTATGTTGTCCGATTTTAAATAAGAACATTTGTTGTTGGGTAAGTAAAAATAGTGGCACGGACTTTCTCTTACTAGTTACTTTCCTAATATCTTCAGTCTGGGCTTCCTTTACGGTCTTGCCCCATGCATTTGCTAGCTGCCATCTATCTCCGCACCAAGCCCATTTTTTAATTTTTTTCAATTTTGCCGTTTCCTAATAGTAGAATCGAAATATTATATAAATAATATATTATATAAATAATATATTATGTAAATAATATATTATATAAATAATATATTATATAAATAATATATTATATAAATAATATATTATGTAAATAATATATTATATAAAAATATATATAAATAAGAATAAGAAAGAAGAGTAAAACTTCGTCCTATATGAAAAGTTACCTTGCAAATTTTGGACCCCTTTTTCAGAAATTATTGTTTACGCGAAAAAATGCGAAATTTTAAGGTCTTTGTTACTGACATCTAAGTTTTCGAAAATTTTTTGCTGGAAGTCATTTGCATCCCTTCCAATCACATATGCAATAATGTATACAAATAGCTGAAACTTGGATACTAAAAGTGTGAGCAATATTTTAAAATAATTAACGATTAGGATGCCTAGCTCGCTACAAAACCTTGCCGCTACAAAACCTTTTGTGAACTCGTTTTCAGTGTCACTGCCCAAGCGCAACATCCCCCTGTTTAGTTGCCCCTCGCGTGCATCTCTTGGAAGTGAACGGCCATAAAGAGAAGAGACATCGCTTATAGCAAGAATATCATAACTAAAAACGACATTTCGCAGTAAGGGCATTAGAAGATTAACATGTTCTGCAATTTCAGTTAGTAAATCGAAAAAAAATCATTGTTGCATTTTGGCTCAATAAAACGAAACACGACTTTCATGGAGTAACAAGAGCATTGCAAGATCTTCCAATCCACGAACGAAACTGGAAATTGACAATTTTTGAGTTATGACGTTCTTTATTGACAAAATAATATTTATTTAGAAAATAATATTTACTTATCAAATAGTTTCCATAACACATCGCTTCTCTCCACGTTCTTCAAGTTATGTTTCATCGTGGGGTCTCCGTAGACTCTGGTGACCTGGCTGGCAGCTTCTTCGAGTGTCTGAATCTGGCGTGGTTCCCCAAGGACAGCCAAGAAGCCCATGAATGTCCCGGTAAAGGCACTCACGATCACCATCCCGAATGCGCTCAGCAGCAGGAAGAGAAAGTTGCCTCGGCGGTCGCTCTCGCGAGTCACAAAGCCCCCGTTGATGAAGGCGTCCAACACCTCGAGCAGCACGTTCCTGCAAAAGAATGGTTGCATCAACGGTCGCCCTCAGGAGGCTTCTAACTCCCAATGATGAAGACTAACACCTCCAGGATAATGATCTGGAAACAGAGAAAGTCTCGTCCCTCAACAGGTGCTCACATACATGAGGAAACCTCACTTATAAATACAAGCACGATCGAGATAAACATTATTGTTAAAGAAAGGTTGTGGCCCACCAGATGCACTCCCAGATTAGGTTGCTTCCAATGTAAAGACATGTTAATTTGAGGAAAAACATTTCTCTCAAAAAACGAAATTTTGTCTCGATAGTCGCCCTCTCAACTCAAAAGCTTCCAAATATAAAGACGTCTTAAGATAGAGAAATATGTTTCCTTCGAATATAAGAGATTTAGTTCAGGCTAAGAGGGAGTGGCTGGTACCTCTAACTATACAGGTGGAAATATAATATTATAGCACAGAGAATGTAGGCAATATGTCAGGTCCGTTGGAATTAGATTTGGTGATGGTGAATATGGAGTAAGGAGGTAAGGAGGGAGGAGCAGGGAGTAACAGCTGCCTGCGAGATATTGAACGCCGGCAAAGATGATGCCCTGATAATGTAGCAGAGAGTGTGAAGGAATACGAGGGTTCGTTGGGATTCGAAATGGTGAGGAGATGCGCACCTGCGTTCAATAGGACGAGGCGTTCAGGCGAAGGTGGTGAGGCAGGTGGTCACCTGTGACCATCCAGGTGTGTTAATATGATAGCAGAGATAATGTATGCATAACAGGATTAGTTGGGATTCTACAGCGCGCCAGGAAAGTCTCTCCGCACTGGCTCCTTTCTGGTGAGAGTGTTAGCAACAGAAATTTTATATTGGTAGCACGAGATGCAGCATGTTAAAAGTAAATTGCGCACTCACCACAATCACATGAGATGCTGGAAGTGTTGTTCCCTTCACTTGTTTCCCAGAGATCGGCGTTTCTACTAACGTAAGTGCACTTTTAATACGAGGCCGAGACTCAGCTCAGTACGGAGAGACTTTCCAGACGCACTATACTTGCCGGCGGTGGTGTATTTGCTGCCGATGAGATTGATGTCAGTCGCACATGAATGCGGTAAGTCTTGTTCCTGTGACCGCCCTTGTGCCTTAGTATTACTGCTGAGAGAGTGTATGAATTGACAGGTTTTGTTGAGATTCAATTTGCCGGCGATTGCGTATCTGCGGCCGATGGGACGAAGGTCACGCCTGTGAAGGTGAGGCTGGTGCCTGGGTTCTATTCAGGTCCCTTAATTTTATAACATAAATGATAATTCTATAATGGAGTTCACTGGGACACGAAATGATTAAGGGGAGGGTATCTGCGACCGATTTCTTACAGGAGGTGAGGGTGGTACCAAGTGACTTAATTTTATAACACAAAGAACAATTCTATACGAAGATTCGTTGGGGCTCGAGATGATTAATGGGGAGGGGGTACCTGTGACCGATGAGGCGAAGGGCGCTCACGAAGGCGGCGAGGGTGACAGCTATGGCTGTCCATGTTAAGCCACTGAAGGACTGCAGGATGGTCAGTTGCTTTTGTTGACGCCTCTTTACCACCACACAAAAATCGCTGCGTGTGTGTGGGTAGAGAGCGTATTGTGATAATCCGGGCGATGCCCATGTGGTAGCTGATATGATGTTCACGGATTTCTTGTGAATGGCCTCTTGCATCTTGTAGAGATCGAGATCCACACACTTATACTTTTTGTAACGGGTCATCAGCAACTGCGCAGACAGGAAAAGCAACGATTGATATTATCGAATGCCTCTTAATATTACCGTGGCACTCAATTGTTTATTATAAAACGTATTTTTTCCAGTCCTCCGTTGACGCTACAGTTAGTAATATTTTGAAAAATATTAAAATATAGTCTCATATTGTTTATAAAATAATTTTCGCTAACATCGAATATTTTGAATAATATTCAGAAAAATATGAAAATATAGTCTCATATTGCCCATAAAATAATTTTCGCTAACATCGAATGGGCACTCGTAATGTCAACAACAGGAGCGTGGGTGACGCTGGTGTGATTTGTACGTAGGTTAAACCACAACAGTCTGTGCGGTTGCTAAATTCTACCTCTTTTTTTTTAAATTGTTTCGTCTACAACTTGACGCAAAGCGTCTCCAAGCCCCTTAAGGGGCATTGAGCGCTTTGCGCTGGGAAGTAATCCTCCATTAATGTGCGTTATTGGGGAGTAGTCTTCCGTTACTAATATGTCATGACACGTCACGTCTCAGTCAGTTGTCAAGAGGACCGACAGGTACCATCTCCGCGTACGCGCCTCCTGCTACGCGCTCCTGCGTCACTCCACAGCGGCTAGAATTGGGAAGGAATACGGGTGGGATTTAGGACTCTGCACAGGGGTTGGACTAGCCCTTGTAAAGCAGCCAAACTCGTTTTGTTGGAACAAATTTCGCATGAGATTCGACGGGAATCAAACCCGAACCTCAGTGGTGAAAGGCTAGCGACTTCGCAACAGCGACTTAACAACGAACCAATGTTTGTAATTAAGTGTAATTTAAATACTTCTAATGGTGATAAATGCTATATGTGTTTTGATGGCTGTGCGCAAATACATTTCCATTCAGCTAAAAATGTTTACATCTATTTCACAATAAAAATGATTAATATTTATACGAGATTTTATTTTTGTTATCTTCCCTGCCCTGAAGTATCTTGATCGAACTACTTGATAAGTAATTTTGTATATTTAACACTTAACTTCAGGAATTTTGGCCTATGCAATTAAAACCACACATGTCCATCTTCCTTATTTTTAATAGAAAAAACTTTTTATTAAAATTCATAAAATGATATAAAGGCACATCAATATTATCTCTACAGTTCAAATTTCTAACGTTGTAATTTAATTGTGTGTTTTTATAGTTGTAAATATAAAGTGCTTTAAATTATTGTTCTAAATTTAACGATTGCCAGTTCTTTGATCAAATTTTAACAGATAAATTAGAATTACAGGGATTTTATTTTCGAGAGATATTAGTGGCAGAATTCTCTTGTTTCGTAAACAATCAGAGCATATTCAAGCAGCATAAGAGAAATTTTAATAATGGTACAGCAAAAGTTGCGATATTTCTTTACAATAGCCCGTTCTGAGGTTGCATGACACAAGTTAGGAAATTGGCTGTCTTCATGATGTTCACAAGGTAGTAAATTTAGGGCTTTATTACAAGAACCAATTAAATTTGAAAATTCTCGAATTTGGACAAGTTTGGTTGTTCTAAGATGACCTTCGAATGTAGATTTATTTACCTGACCTATTCCAATCATAGAATGTAAATATGACTTACAAACATTACTTCATAATTTGGTAGTAAACCTAAGGCTCTTGCGGCGCAAGGATTATATGCAACGATTAACTCGTCATCAGGAGGATGAGTCACATTTCGCTTCGTCTCGGAGCTTCCGTTGTTTCCTTCTGGAAGGATGGGCAGCAGCAGAAATCGTCCACTAGATAGTCTGGGGGAAGGTGTACCAGTGCACAAAGAACTAACTATCGTAATCAAAACCACGATAGACTCCAAGTGATGAACCATGTCTAAAACTGTCCATGAACTCGATTGGGTTAGACCTTCTGGACGAGTTTTTGGACGATTTGTGTGATTCGGGTGAGAAATAAATTTATATCAAAAACATATCTCTCCTCTTCTTCTCTCTTCTCGGATGTGTATCTTTCACTTATTCTCTTGTCGATGAAATTATCATGACACCTTTTAGAAAAGAAGGAAACGATTTAATAGACGTATTATGATATTAGTGTCTGCTCGTAGGGCGCAATACAATCTTTCAATATTCGTAGACAATGCGAACGCCCTCCAAGACGAGTAACTTGACCACATGCAATACTCTACATGTCTTCACTGGCCACGGTAGGTGAACAGTGCCAACGGGTTGTTATGTTGTGCAAGAACACGCTTGCGCAATGGGCAGCGTGCGGTTTGTTCGCTCGGAAAACAATATGCGGTTTGTTCGCTCAAAAAAATTAATATTGATCAGCTAATCCCCTCCCCCCGCTCCGGTGACAGCTAGCAGGAAAAAGAACTACCCTTACCT
Organism: Teleogryllus occipitalis; assembly: GCA_011170035.1. Taxonomy (NCBI): domain Eukaryota; kingdom Metazoa; phylum Arthropoda; class Insecta; order Orthoptera; family Gryllidae; genus Teleogryllus; species Teleogryllus occipitalis. Next base: position 69,682 of record BLKR01003222.1, on the reverse strand, counting down.
CGTCTCTCCTTGAAGGCAAACAGAGAAATAAGAAAAACTAACTGTGCTAAACAGTGAGCCTAGAAAAGGAAGTGCAGCTGTGAGCACTTGCCCAAGTCTTCGAACATTTTTTATTAAAAAGAAATTAATTACATTTATTTCTAATTCAAATAAACTGCTATAAGTTGTGAGTTTTGCTGAGGAAATGAATTCTCTTTATCATTAGGCTGGATGACGGGAATAAATTTTGTTTGAAATGAAGGGCCTCGTGGATTTTTACCCGAAGCCTCTTGTTTTCTTCTGGGCGCCCCAGCTGCTTGACAGCACAAACGTACTCCTATTATTGATTAGGTTATCTAATGCTTTGCAAATTGTATCAACGTAATTCTTCAGCGATCTCTTCAAATACTCTCTACAGCAAAGGAAGCGCAGGAGAATGGAATTGGCACTTTTTGTAAATTGTATTTTGATTTGAAGATTGGACGCCATATTAATTAGTACATGTAATATAAATTACTTCGTGTAACATGTTGTATAGTCAGAATCCCGTTTCTTTGGTCCTTCATTCCGAAAAATTCGTTGGCGCAAAACGTCCGTCCGTGAGAGTGGAACGCAAGAGCCTAACCCATTCAGACGATTCTCTCCAAAAGTTGAATTTCTGCCTTCGACCTGACCAAATTTGAGGCGCTACGAAATTGAAAAGAGTATTACGATTTTTGAAGGTTCACGATGCGTGAAATTTTAAAAATTTTCTCAAAAAGCCTCTAATTTTCTTATTGAACTTCTTCTAGTACAGCAAAAGAAGACCATAAGCATGTCGCATATTTCATTCTTACATTTGCAGATAGTCACGCATCGCTATTGATATTTTTTTATTGATTTCGGTATTTGTAGATACAATCTGCCCCACTTTTGGCGACCCGAGTTGAATCCTTCTTCTTTTGATATTGACATACAAGCTGAACATGCGCTTGTAAAAGGATTCTTACTTATCATTGTAAATACTACAAACTTTTTAAATGACTTTTTGAATTTACTTTATATTATTACGATTCTAGGTGGCAAATTAAAACTTGGATAGTATTTTAACAAAAACGTTTATTTTGTTTGTTAACATTTTTACTGAAAACAATTGATTTATGTACAGATAGTCTTCACTTAATTATTGATTTATACGGCACACTTCTCTTGATTATTTATTTATACTACACTTCTCTAGGTTATTTATTTACACTGTTCACTTGTTTTGCACTGTCGCACAGTCCTAAGCACTGTTCGATGCACTGACCACAGTCCACTGCACTGACGTTCACGGCGCTGGCCACGGTTCACGTCACTGAGCAGAATCCACTGCACTGCTATTCACCGCGATCACACACTTCACAGCTCAGCTTCCACTTCAGACTGACTCGCGGTCGCCGGCCGCCGCGTATTTATACTCGGCGGATGCCGCATAGAATTTTCTGGACTTTGCGATAAGCATTGCGAACACTCCGGAAGAATGAGAAGGCAAATAGAAAAACAAATAAAAATGGCAACCATCTTGCTCTAACTTCAACTGTTGACAACTACACAAGGAAAGGAAAATAGATCAGAAATACCTGATAAAAGTCTCGTTTCTAAGCCACCCAAGATCAGAGAAAATCTAAGACGGAAAAAACAATTAGAAAATAAGGTCCTCGCAATGACGTTGAGAAGCACTCTGAATATGCTTACATTGTATAAGCAAGGACGACGGTCAAAAAATGCAGAAAGAACATGATTGTAAAATGAAGAATTATAAAATTCACTCCAAACACGAAGAGAGCAATAAAATGTCGGATGACGTGATTGACTCATTGAAACGAAAACTTACGGCGACCTCAAAGAGGTTAAAGTGATATGACAATTGTTGTCGAAGACGAAGGGAAAATAAATTATTTCAAGAAAGAGAAAGTGACTCTCACAGGACGTGAAGTCTGATAAAGAAAAGAATGACGATGTACCTAATAAAAATGACATATTTGAGTATTGATCAAAGCTATCGTGGAAACCAAACATTCCATAACACCACAGCCATCTGGATTCAGATGGACACACATTTTGCTGAAAATATTGAAGAAATGCAACATTTGGACATTTCTACTGAGAATGTATCTGTGGTGATTAAAAACACACATAACTAGAAGGCAGCTGGAAATTACTCCATCCATAACTGCTGACTAAAAGTTTCATCAATGTTTATGGACAGCTTGCTCATTAGTTCAATGTACTTATTGAATAGCCCCACATAGTTCCTAAGTTCATGTACCAGGAGATTACATTTTTGATTCTTAAAGGAATCGATAAAAAAGAACCTTAATAACTATAAACCAATTACGTGCGTCCCAACTACATAAAAATATTTACAATTATATTGTGTAAAGCAATCTATGACCATTGTAATGCAAATAAGATTCTGTCAGAACAGCAGAAAAGTTACCGAAAAACTCCCAAGGATGTAACGAGAAACTAATCGTTGATTCAGTGATTATGAAACAAGCCTATAAGGCCAATCGAAATATATACACAGTGTGTATTGATTATAAAAAGGCCGTCCATTCTACCCCGCAGAGTTAGTTGCTAGATATATTAAAAATACATAAAATCAGTTCAAATATTATTAACATATTGAAGCATCTAATGGTCCAATGGCAAATAACTCCAATCATTCGGGTATCAGAAAGACGTGTTCATTTAAACACAATACAGGTGAAAAATAGAATCATCCAAGGACTTTCATTCACTCCTTTGTGGAATTGTTTGGCACTTAACCCATTATCGATAATGTTGAACAAAGGAAATGACTATGTAATTGTATGACACCAAAGCAAGGTCTACTGGTTGTCACTCTTATTAAACATTAATGATCTTAGAGTATACTGTAGTACGTCACGTGATCTTAGGCAAAATCTATCAGCGATAGAAATGTTGAGCAAAGTTATACGCATTAATTTTGGTCTAGAAAAATGTAGAACTCACAGCATATGCCGTGGTAAAAGGAATACCTTATAAAATAAAATAGAAAGTAGGAGGAAGAGAAAGTATTCAAGTACTTAGGAATAAAACAGTCAAAGATTACTGAGGAGACCACAACAAAAGGTGGGGACGTAAATATATATATATATATATATATATATATATATATATATATATATATATATATATATATATATAGTGACGTAACGGGATGCTCGCGCGGCGACGTGGCGTCCGCCGTGCGGAGGGCCGTACTTCAAGGTTTGCATGATAGTTTGATACCTCCTGTAACGGAAGTCGGGGACCGGGGGGGCGGAGTTCTTGCCCTGGCTGCTCCCACGCTTCCCGAAATGGAAACCAACAACACAGAAGTAATATTCCTAGAACAATTCTGAGGATTATAAACAACCAGCTTTTTTTTAAAAAAAAACAAAATCAAATTATTTAATTTGAACAAATAACTTAGTCATTTGGAATGAACATTATCCTTCCATATGATCTGTACAACAATTAAGTGCGTCTGCACCAAACACTTCAGAATTGTACATTATTTAACACAATTCCCTTATTTCCAATAAAAATTTACATCCAAATTTGATCAACACACAACAACAGAAATGTAAGCAATTAAATGTAAGCAATGAAATAAACATTCTGTACCATTTTTACAAAAATTGTAAGGAAAAAGAAGATTCAAAATTGACAAAGCTTTTCATTGCTTTTGTTAAATACTCAAGACACTTTGGAGTATCATTCCCCAAACTCTTAAACGATAATACTAGTTCATTGCCATACAAGTAATCATTGCAACATTATGCCTTCCTTACCCTGCAGGGTCACAAAGCAATCCTGTCAAATGCTGATACTACATGCCATGAAATTACATCATACAAATTACAATCAGAAGAAATTCATGGATTGTGTATCCATGCTGAAACATTATAACATTAGAAATAGCTGTGTAACTGTCCTTCCACTCCGCTATTTATATCACAATCTGTGATATTGGACAATCTCCAATAAAATATTGCACTAACACAGAGAAACTGCAGTATCTCATCTCTCACTGCCTTCACTCCACTCCTACCGTTCACATCCAACTGGTTCGCGACACAACCGTACTTCACTCCCCTCCTTTCTTACTCCCCACTTTCCCCCCCTTTCACTGCCCCTCCGCTACGGCCGATACTGCCGCCTTGGGGAGGGAACCACGAACTGCGCCCTCGCAGGCGCGCGGCCTCCCATACCAACAACAGTGGCGACAGCCCACAGTGGGCTCGGCGTCACTATATATATATATATATATATATATATATATATATATATATATATATATATATATATATATTGTGACGTCACGGGATTATACAAACCCGTAACGCCACCAGAAGCCACGAGAAAAGACCAGAACACAGAGAAATAGGGTACGCGGCGGAGCGATGGTCCGAGAAAGCGACATCTACCCGCAGGTTTTCGCACTCCGATGTCCGAAGTTACGGATCATGTTTTTCTTGAGAGGGCGCGAAGGAGGAGAAAATTCACCCCTTCAGAAATTTCCCCAGGCGGAGTCGCATAAATACCGCGACGCGCTTCGGGAGAGCTCTCTTTCAATTTCGACAGCGGCGACGACTCAAGCTAATTCTTCGGCGATAGTAATTGGTTAGTGCAGGAGTATATTTTTACTTGCTTAGTTAAAGCTGATTTGA
>BLKR01003222.1:0-60000 GCA_011170035.1 Teleogryllus occipitalis | reverse complement strand
AATGTTCTGTTGTTAATTTTATTGGTTATACATATGAATAATATACGTGTATTTGTTCAATATAGAAACGTCTAATATTTTTTTAGTATAGTAATTTTAGCTGATAATACGAAATATTCTTATTCAATTCGTCCATTGATTTCCGTATGGAAATATTCTAGAGGCCATGTCCTGAGAATTGGTGTTTTATTGTACTGATGTGTCGTGAAAAGGTCGGGCATTTTTAAAAATATGTTTCGGTACGTCACAGTACCTACGGCGGTCCGTTTACCATCATATTATAGGAGAGAGAATCATAGAATATAAGGGTTCGTTTGAATTAGAATTTATGACAGCGTGTGTTCCCGCGGCCTACAAAGCAATGAGTGAACATGAAGTTGATGTGGGTGGTACCGTGGCCGACCGCGTGTCATAGTATTATAGCTAAGAGTATGAAATTATTTCAGGGGTCGTTGGGGTTCGAATACATGAGATTCCAATACATCGTTGGAATAAGGCGATGCATGGAGGCGAAGGAGGCAAAGCTAGAACCTGTGACTGTCCAGATGGAAAAAATATTATAGCAGAGAGAATGAAAAAATGTGAGCGTTCGTTTGGATTTGAATTGGTGTTGGTATGCGGACCTTCCGCCTACGAGAAGATGAATGTAGGCGAAGATGGAGAAGCTGGTATTTGTAGCCATCCAGATGCCTTAATATTATACCAAAGAGAATGAAGGATGGATCATTGGAATTCGAAATGGTGACGGAATGCAAACCTGCGGGATATGAGACGAGGAGTTTTCGCGAGGGTGGTGAGGCTAATACCTCTGACCGTCCAGATGTCTTAGTATTAAAGAGAAGAGAATGTTTGCATGTCAGGTTTGTTGGGTTTCGTATCATATTGGGTCTTTTTCGGCGCAAGGATTAAACGCAACGGTCATCTTCGGGACGATGAGACACATTTCGCTTCGTCTTGATACTTCCATTGCTTTTTTCCGGAAAGATGGGCAGTCGCAGAAATTGTCCTATAGAAAGATGGTCTTGGAGAAGGTGTACCAGCGTACAAAGAAGAACCAACCATCGTAATAAAAACCACGATAGACTCTAGATTGTGAACCATGTTTAAAGCTGTACCTGAACTCGATTCGGTTAGGCTTTCTGGCCTCGTTTTCGGATCATTTGTGGCAAATTTATATAAAACAACAACATTGCTATTCCCTTCATTGTGTGTATCCTTTACTTATTCTCTTGTCGATGAAATTATCGTGACACGTTCTACAATAAAAAGAAACTGCATTCAATAGACGTATTATGACACTAGTGTCTGCACGCAGGGGCGATACAATCTTTCAATATTCGTGGACAACGCGAACGCCCTCCAAGACGAGTGGCATGGCCACCCGCAATACTCTATGCGTCTTCACTGGCCGCGTGAGGAGAACAGAGCCAACGGGTGGTTGTTGTACAAGAACACGCTTACGCAGTGGACAGCGTTGGTTTGTTCACTCGGAAAACCAATGTTAAAAAAATTTACTATCAAACGGCTGAACCCCCTCTACCCGGCACTAGCTAGAAGGAAAACCCCACCCTTGCCATACCTCTCCGAAAAGGCAAATAGAAAAATAATAAAAACTAATTCTTTTGTACAGTGAGCCCAGAAAGAGAGGGGTAGCTGTGACACCTTGCCTCAGACCCCGAACATTTTTCATTAAAAATAAATAAAACGTATTTACTTTTAGTTAGAAAATGCAGGTATAAGGTATTTATTTTTCCTGAGTAAATGAATTCTCTTTGGCATAGGGCGGAATGGTGGAAGGAACTGATATTTGAAATAAAGGTCCCCGTGGATCTTTTGCCGCAAGCATATTGTTTCCTCACAGGGACCCTGGTGCTGTAACAGCACAACCTTTTCACTATTATTGGTAACGATTACCTAATGAGTGCAAATTGTATCGTCGTAATTCTTCAGCAATCTGTTCAATTTCTCTCTTCAAGAAAGGAAAGCGCAGAACATTCGAATTGGGTCTTTTTGAAGACTGGAATTTCCAAATACCGGAGTTTTATTGTAAATCCTACTTACGCCATATTAATTAGTTTCTTTAATATAAATGAATTCCTTTAACATGTTTTATAGTCAGAATCCAGTGTCCTTGGTCCTTCATTCCAAAAACATCGCTGGTAGCAAAACGTCTGTCCGTGTGAATGGAATTCTGGAGCCTTGCGACGTCTTTCTCAATACATTTGATCTCAATAAAATTGATTTTCTGCCATCGACTTGACTGAATTAGAGGCCCTGCGAATTTGAAACGAGTATTACAATATTTGGGGGATGCCTTGAAATTTTTAAAATTTTCTCAGAGATGACTAATTTTCTTATTAAACTTTTTCTGGTAGGGCAAAAGAAATCGAAAAATATGGTGCAGAGTTCATTTTCTCGTTTACAGACAGTCACTATTGAATTTTTTTCATGTATTTATATAGATGCAATCTGCCCCAGTTTAGGCGACCTAATTTGAAACGCTCTTATATAGTACCTCTTTTGATAACAGCATTCATTATAAAAGCTGAGCAAGCTCTTTTGAAAACGATTCTTACTTATCATTGAAAATATTTCAAACTTAAAACAATTTAATTTTTATTATAATTTTTATGAATGCCTGACTGTATTTACTTTATATTATGAACATCTAATGTCAGTTATTTACTGTTTATTCCAGCCTCGAATAGTCATGTGTCCTGAAACTCTTCTTGTAATATTTGCGTTTATTCATGTCCAATAAGGTACCTTGTGTCCACTTTTTAATTGCGTTATACGACTTGGATATTGTCATTTCAGGGTACCAATGTCCTGAAAAAAGCTATTATTCAATTAAATTGTTATCAAATTTCTGTTGAGAATATTTGGTAAATCTCACGTCATTCTCCCATTTATTGCTGTATCTTCTGAAATATATTTATTGTGTGCAATTGTTATTCCTTTTCGCGCACAAATGTACTATTTATGTGTGCTTTTTGTTTTACTTGGTTAGGGGGAAGACATGTTTTGATGGCCTGAGCCTCATCAATTAATAATAATAATGATGATAATAATAATAATAATAATAATAATAATAATAATAATGATAATAACAATAACAACAACAACAACAACAACAACAACAACAACTAGCGTGCTCAACGAGAACTCTTGCATGTTAAACCCCACCCTCTTCCCTATTTTTCTAATTCCATATTATATTATTTAATTATATAATTAAGTCTGTAATGTACATTTTTCTTCAAGACTCTCTTATCATCCGTCACTTGTTCTATATGTCTCCTTGTAATTAATAACAATAAAATACACCCTTGTCAATACAAACTATTCTTATTTAAGGCAGAGAGGTACACTCGTGTAATTCAATTGCGTAGAATATCAAGTAATTAGTTTACTTTCACATAAAGTTGCAGATTCTGGGGTAGAATCGAGAAACGTCGTACCAGCATGAATGTTCAAAAAGATATTATTTAAATTATGGTGTGAGGGACGTTTATTTTAGGCCTTTTGCCCAAAAAGTTTAGTTTTTAAGGCCAAAAAGTTAAGTTTGCCCAAAAAGTTTTTGCCCAAAAAGTTAAGTTTTTACTCTTCGTTTAGGAGTTATTTAATGATATAGATTCAAAAATGCATCCGAGTGCTGCGGGTTGTATTTGACTTGAATATTTAGATGCGTTTTTTAAAACAAATCCTTCATATTTTTAAAGTCAAAGTGCAATTCGTCACATTTTCGTGATATTCTCTTTCTTTAGTGACCTCATTTATAAAGATGGGTTGCGTGTGAGAGCCGGAAAACCTATGTATAATACAGAAATACTATAGGAGATAATAACAATAACAACAGCAATAATAATAATAATAATAATAATAATAATAATAATAATAATAATAATAATAATAATAATAAAGTACAATAATTCTCAATGATCACAGTGTGCGCAAACTGTGTAGTTTCTAGGCTGCGAATGGCATCTATGATTTCGCTAGATGCCCAGGCGCACGGAAAAAATCCAAGATGCAATGCAAGTTTCGATTTTGACAGAAAAATGGAAAAAATATTTGTGTTATTCCGCCTTATTGTGGTAACAGACTGAATTCTCATACCAAATGCGTGACTGCTTACGAGAGCTGACGTCATGCCACAGCAAGGCTTAAAGGATGAGGCAGCCAGACATTAAATATTCACTTGTGGCGTTATGAAACAGCAACTTTATTTAAATTCTAGATAGAATGTAATGAAATGTTGTAATGTACACGTAGTTCACTATGGTTTTGTAGATTTTGCGATTTTTTGTTAAAATGTATTATTTAAATTGTTGCAGTGTTATACGAGAGTATTTAAATTGCTTCTCTCGAGCTGTGTACCTACTACTTTATGGACTTTTTTTTTTTTGCATCTTGTTCATTATCAGCATTTTTGTAGCTTTAGGTTACTTGTTGCTTAGGTAATTTGATTAATTTTATTATTATTATTATTATTATTATTATTATTATTATTATTATTATTATTATTATTATTACTATTATTATTATTATTATTATTATTATTATAGAGAAATGTATTGGACGTTCTTTGAACAAAGGCACTACTTCCTTTCATGTAGTGTGCCTCTCCTTTATTTTCAAGGTATTGAAATATCATGTCACTTCAAATATTTGAAGTCAATACAAATGTCACGGTATGACCAGTGTCAAAATAAAGGGCTGTTGGCGTTCTTTGCGTGACTGAGTTAAACAAAAAAGCATGTCATTCCTCATTGAAAATCGTTACAGAGTTGTTAAATGTACGTACTGGAAAATATATGGTAGAATTCAGTATCAACTCGCTTCATAAGAAAATATATGTCGTTAACAGAAATTTTTGTGGCAAATACTGAATAATTGCGTCAGAACATTGGAGATTTGAGAGCAGGTCTGGTTATGATTGATTTTCTGTTCATTTGTTCGCTGACAGCAACTCGCGTGCTACTTGCCGTACACATCAAGAAAAATCAAACAGGAAACACAAAATTGACACATTCTCACTTATCGTTACGAAAGTGAAGAAATCTGCGCACTTCCGTGAGGGCGAACGCCACACGCACGTGCGAGTGGAAAGGAGTCCAGTTGATTACTCCCCACTTTCAGGCGAATTGACGCTTCGTGTTTTTTTTTTTTTTAATTTGTTGCCTCTACTTTGCAACGCGTCTCCAAGCCCCTTGGGGGGCGTTGAGCGCTTTGCGCTTCTCGGAGTAATCCTCCCATTACTAACAGCGCTTATTAATATTGTCCGTCGCGTCTCGTCGCAGTCGGTTGTCAAGAGGACCGCCAGATAGCATCTCCGCGTACGCGCCTCCTACGTCACTACCCAGCGGCCAGAATTTGGAAGGAATAAGGATAGGGGTAGGGTTTAGGACACTTCACAGGAGTTGGACTAGCCCTTGTGAAGCAGCCGAACTCGTTTTGTTGGAACAAATTTCACATGAGATTCGACGGGAATCGAACCCGGATCTCAGTGGTGAAAGGCTTGCGACTTTGCAATGAGCCACGAGTACAGCGCACGAAAATTCAGAGTCAAGTTCATGACAACATTCCGGCCTAAGCGATTAGTATAAAACAACCTTGAGCCCATCCAACGCACTTACATCAAAATACTTTTCAACCAATTTAAAGGTGCTATTCTCATTTGAACTATGCCCTTATTGGCGCCACCATCACGTTCCATCACATATCCATCACGTTCGTTCAACGATAGCACGACGCCGGAGACGATTCGCTACAATAAGGAACGAGATCCCTAAAATCTGTTCCCCAATATGGAAGCAAGAACACGGTCTGTACTGAAAGGTACTGCAAACTACATTAAGAAAAGATGGGCACACTTCGTTATGTTGCTGCATTGACACACAAATCAACGGGGAAGTCCCCATAACCAGCCTAGAAAACCCCAAAATTTCCTTCATGTCCTTTCAGTTTATTAAAAAATCACGTGTTTTCTTAAAACTTCTCCTCTTCGGCGGCATGTAGTTTTCTCTCCAAAAGCTATAAAAATGCAAAAAATACCAAAGATAAAGATAAATTAATTTAAACTGCATTTGGATGTTACCCGGTGACAGTTAATATAGCATAATAACATGCAAATATAATAATAATAATAATAATAATAATAATAATAATAATAATAATAATAATAATAATAATAATAATAATAATAATAATAAATGAAATAATGCAAAAACTGGCGATTCATAAAATATTAAGTTGCATGAAAAAATAGAAAAGGAACATCTTTACTCTAAATTCGAACTGAATGTTTACACACTTAAGACTGCATTGCATTGGCACTTACTGCACTGTACTTCACTACAATACTTAAAACACTTCCTTCGTTATTCTTCTACTCTAAACAGCGCGACACCTCACTTACTAACATAGCTCTTATACATCGCTACATAACCTACCGTTCTCAGTTAAGGTATTTATTTTCTTAGGAATACCTAAATTAATTTCCTAAATTGTTGAACGCTTCAAGAAAAGGGTTCACAGGTTTTGTAGGCAATCTATTTTATTCCGTTATCGTTTGATTTGTAACAAAATTTTCCACTTCCGTTCCCCGCGGTCTTAAATTTATTTTATGGTTTACTTGTTCATTGCTGTGTGTTTACTGACCGCAAACAAAACACGTAATGGTATTGTTAATGCCCTTGCGAGCCTTTCTGATTCTTTATGCCCTCTGGCCTTTTGAATACTTATGACCCGCTCTAATACTAACACAACACATACATTTTTATGAATTCTATTTATTTCAGTTAAGATGCAAGCAAATACTATAAATAAATGGCGTAATGCTCAAATAAGTAAAATAACACGTTATAAATTTTATTTTGCTTATTTGAAATGAAAACTGCAATTTTGGAATGTTCCCGTGAATTTATAATTGCCATCAGTCACGTACATTTCACTGTTACGTATCACATTTTATAGAGACATATTCTTGAGTAGAAGTACTAGAAGTAGTAATAAGATGTATAAGGCACATCGGGTATCATCCTCGAAATGTTATTTTTCGTGTTATGAAATATTCCAAATAACTTTTAGCGATAGAGGCAAATAACCTGAAAGTACCCAATAATATCCTGTACATATTGAAAAACTAGAGGTGTTACAGAATGGCACAGGCTTTCTCGTAGTGAAATTTCCTAATTTCCTTGGTGTGGTCAGGCTTTAAGGTCTTGCTCCATTCTTTGGCCAGCTGCCATCCATCGTCGCCCAAAGTACATTTCTTTGACATGTTCACAAATCTTTGCTTTCCTAGTAGTACAACCGAATTATTACTTCAAGAATATTAAAGAAGAGTAAAATCAAGTCCTAAATACAAATTTTAATTGAAAAATTTAAAGCTGTTATTAAGAATATGGCGATTAAACATTATTGTAAATGCGAAATGTGAAGCTCTTTTTCACAGGAATCTATTGTTTCGAAAACCTTTATTTCAAGTCATTTGAAGCACATCCACTCACAAAAGAAATAATGCATACTGAAACGTTTCTTTTATTTTTTTAATTGCTAATAACAAATTCAATCGTAACCAAATCGTTCCGAATTTATAAACAATTTGGACGCCAGGAAAAGGTTACACTTGAACTCCTGATTATCGATTACTATCTTCAGATATATTACAAATAAATGCAAATCCCGCTAGCTCGGTCGTCGGGTTCTTGTAAAGTAATTGTTGCTACTTACTCCGCAACCAATTACTCAATCTGCCATCCATACGGAGTGAGGAGGAATCTGAAAATAATTCTAAAATGTCTACTCTAGGATTGCATGAAATGGCAAATGAGAATCAGTTTTCTTTCAAATTATGAATTATAATTTATTATGCATGCCAAAGCTATCAACTATCATTGATTTTTACAATTTATAGTTAGGTCATGACCATTTTTTCTCGTTTTTGCAATAACAGCGTTATAGAACCTTTCATCCTTTCTTGCCTCTTCGTGCGCACGTTGCTCGATGTCGCCGCGTAGAGTAGATCAATCTTCCTTCTAGTGAAGTCCACGATGATCAGCGACCACGTCGAAACTTCCTCCCACCACTTCATAAACACTGCCTATACTCTTTATCTTGCGCCTCAGGTGGGCACCTATTTCAAATTGATTACCTTTTCCAAGTCGGAATAATATCCTTCTAATATTATTTTCTATCACTTAACCTGGGAATTCACAATTCATTGGTAAAATTTCTAAGTCAAGTTTTGTGACTTCACCGCGAAAATATTCTAAGTTCATTTTCCAGTTCACTCATGAAAATATTACAAGTCCGAGTTTGCAATGGTACAACACGTAAATTTTACAAGTTCCAGTTGTACACCTAATGCAGAAATATTATAAGTTCAAGTTCAATGTTTACTCTCAAGAAATATTACAAGTTCCGATTTGATAATTAGCCTCAGGAAAAACCGCACAAGCGATCCGCTCACCACCACGACACGAGTCGGAATGCCCTAATTCCCTTCCAAGCTCGCTATGTTTTTTTTCTTGTTGTTTCTGCGTTGCTATGGTGTACCCTCTGCGTATCTGCACCACAGAAACCCACGTCTCAGAACGAACTCGCGTTGATATGGTGTACCCTCTGCGTATCTGCACCATAGAAACTCAAGTCTTTTGCAATATTTTGACCTATATTTGCCTAAACAAAAATGTCTTTTTTGGTAAGTCACAATACATATCGATTGAAATGTCCATATGAACGGCGAGAGCCATATTTAAAAAAAATTACAATGGTGAAAATTTGGAAAACACAAATGAATACCCCAAAATGAACTTTACGTCATATTAAACAGTGCAATTAGCACTATCTATTGAATAAATTTGAAGAAAACATTTCGAGCCATTTTTGAGAAAATAGCATTTCAGCTTTTCTGAAAATACGGAATTTAGAGCTCATTTTTTACAGAAAACTGTTGTGTTTTCGAGAAACTTTATTTCACATTATTTGAAGCATATATACTCATAAATCTAATAATGTGAAGAAATCGCCTTTAATGTAAATATTACCGAAGTGGGAAACACGCCAAAATAATTATTTTTTGTAATTTTTGAAAAAACAAAATTATAAAGCAAAGTGACGATTATTTCATGGTATAGGCTTTGTTTGGCACTAACCCTACCAAAAATTTTAAAAAAACCTTAGAGCCGCATTCAGAAAATCTGTTTTTTGTAATTTTTTTAAAAAAATTGCAAATATTTAACGCATTATTGCACAAATACCAACTACTAAAATTTCCAAAAAAATCTGTATGACATTATTAAAAGAACTATTTATGAGCAAAAAATTTTATTTGAAGGGAAAATCTGTATCTTTAAATTTGCAGTTGTAGAAAGACGCCCAAAAAACTCAGATTTTTGCAATTTTCGAAAATTCGGAGTTAACTGTGAAATTCTGACGTATGCCACCTTTATAAGTGTATTTTACTCTATTATTACAAGAAATTTAAACAAAAAATTTGGAGCCGCTTTTAAGAAAATTTTGAAAACGTCCGTGAGGCTTCATTTAAAGTACCCCCAAACTTTAAAGAATGTTTTTCAGAATTTCAAAACTTCAACTAGAGCCAGATCGATGAAGGTTTTTACAATTTGGAAAAGATCGTTTTTGAAAATATTGATTTTTACTTTCTCGAATACGTACGTATACACGGAGTAATATACATATTATAGAGAAAGTTATGTTATGCTGCGCGAAAATGTGGCGGAGTTTCGTCGGAAAATATTCATTGCCGGGCTCTGGTGGCGAAAAAGTGCATAAAACCAGTTGCTAAATTAAGAGAAAAAAATTAAGGAAAGAAGGAAGTTTCTTGTGTAACTGAAGGCCCGAAAGTGATAGTTGACCTATGGGAAGTCATCTAGAATAGAGAATGCTTTGTAGGGTCGGCCTCCGCGAGTTAGAATTGATGACTTCTTAATGAAATTATCGAAATGAAAGCAGTCATCTGAAAGAGAGAATTCCTTCTGGATCTGATTCTGCGCGTTCGAATTGATGACTTTTATCTCCGGTGAGGCTAATCTGACGTTCGACGTCTCTTATAGAACCGTTTAGGACCGGACCACTGACCGCACGCGATCTTTGCTTCCTCTATTTCGTCCTATACTCACTCCTTACACCGCGAGCGGTAGTTCAGTGCATCAACTGATGTCACTGCTGCGCCTCTGACTGGGAGGTCCTAGGTTCCAGTCCCGACGGCGGCAGAATTTTTGACACTAGCTTTTCAGCTAGGTCGAATTCAGTCGCTGTCTGGAGGAGAATTCTAGTGGCCGGCTGCTCTAATCGGTAGTGTTCCGTGGTTTCTCCGATGAATACCAGGCCAATGCTGGAGCAGTACCCTACCAAACGGGCCACGGACCGCGCGCAAACTGTCCTTCCTCTTCCTTGTCCTCTCCTCTTCCCTTACACACACACACTAACATGCACTACACTACTACATACTCTGGGAGACCGGCCGTGAGTTTAGAGCTTGTCCCGTCTGGGGGTGGTGCCCCGCTGGTGGGAGAGTCCTGGTTAGGGGGAAACGCGAATAGCCAACGGTAGGTCGGCGCCGGATCGCGCCATCCAGCGGGGGAAGATCAAAAATCGTGTTTTTGGAGAACAGCAGTTAAACTCAAGCACAGCTACAAGCCACAGAGCACTCACACGCAGTTTGTCTGTGCTACAAGCTTTCTGGACTCACCAATATGGCGAAAGTGGTTTCAAGTTTGTGACGTCGTGCTATCTCCCTATATTCATAGCTTCATGGTTACTAACATCAGAAATATTCGCCTTGATGCGTTCGCTTATTTTCCGAAAAATATTGTTCTTTTTGAGTTTCTTCCAAAACTTAATATGACTAATATGAATGTTAATGAACATTTTAATAAAATAAAATAAAATGTGAAATAAAATGAATGTTAATATGAATGTTCATACCCCTAAATGTTTACACATGCGAATTCTTTTTCTGCGGCCCGGGGTCGCCGATGCCTCTGGCCCTGTTCTTGGTGGCAAGCGTCGCTTGCCCCCAGCTCCGCCGACCGACCACCCTCGAGGCGTGGCGCGGCGCACTGCACCCCCCCCCCGGTTTGACAGTGCGCGGTTTATGACGTGTGTGCGCTTGCCGCGAAGTGCGGCCACTCCAGCCGGCGGCACGTCCATCCGCGCACCGCGTGGCCCCGCCCGTTTGCTCAGAGGATTCGGGAGCCCTTCCCTCGGTGGCCCAAGGGCCCACCCCCTCCATCTCAGACCCCCCCTCCGCGACCACCGCGTGGGAGGGGCGGTTTTCTATATATTGGCTGTGAGCCGCCGCGCTCAGAGGTTCACCCATTTATTCATATGTTCAGAGTTTATATGTTCAGACAGTCAGGGGTTCAGATGTAGATTGACGCTCTCTCATCAGCCGTGTGAGTCTTAGTCGCACAGCTCCACGCACATCGCGTCAATGTGAGCGCTGACTTGTGCCACGCTGGCAGTCGGCACACCGCAACGGCTTTAACGGTGTCACTCAGGGCTACGGGCTGCCCATCAGCTTATTCTACACTAGTATACATTCGTTTTACTCGCGCGTTTGCGGCGCGACTGGCAACTTAGGCCACGGCGGCACGCATTGCCTGGTCCTCGTGTCATCAGGGACTCGGAGCATCCGCTCAGTTGGTAGTACTGTGCCGTGTGCATCGCTTCCATAACGCAGCAAGACTCCAGCCCCGGCAGCAATCGGTTCGAGAACAGCGGTTTCCATATGCCAGGTACCTGTTTCCGCCTCGGAGGGTGCCGAGCCAGACAAATCAATTATGTTCAAATTCGTCATAATCAATGAACTCTCATCAATTCTATTTAACCTTTATATTCATCATTAAAATACCAACGTTTTGTCATTTTTTTATGTCAAACAATTTCATACACTTTTGCTTTTGTACGCTAGTAATTTTAAGTTTTAGAATTAGTGATTAACTCCGCCTACGGTGGGCGCTGAGTGGATTGAGTAGCTCAGTAGCCGCCGTTGCCGGTCCCAAGCCCGGGTAAAGGAGGAGGGTTGGAGCAATGGGCCTGCAACCCATTCTTTGTAAAAGCTCTCTGAGGTGCATTCTCCCCAATACAAAAGCCTCGGATACGGACAGTCAACCGGAGACGACTTTGGCTACGGAAAAGGACAATCTCAATCGGTACATGGAATGTGCAAGGTTTGAGACCGAAACAGACAGAAGTTGTGGCAGAAATAGATAAATTGAAACTGGATATTGTGGTCCTAACAGAAACTAAGAAGAAGGGGTACGGAGAAGAAGTGCTAGGAAACTACTATCACATTTGGAGTGGAGTACCAAAATCACAACATGCAAAATCCGGCGTCTCGATACTTATTAATAATAAATACAGAAAACATGTAACAAATTTTGAACAAATAAGTGAAAGATTGATCAAAGTCGAACTTAATATTCACAACCAATGTACAACTATCATTGGAGTATATGGAGTTAATGACAACGCTTTAAGTGAAGAAAAAGATGCTTTCTTTAGTGAGCTTGGTGATATTATAGAAGTAGTGAGCAAGCAAGTTGAACTAATTGTCATTGGAGATTTGAATTGTAGAGTTGGACACCACGAAAAAGAGGTAGTTGGCCCTTTTGGAGAAGATGTGGTAAACGACAATGGCAACAGACTTATTGATCTATGTAGGGAGTAAGAATGTGTTGTAACAAATACTATGTTTCAACATAAGGACATACATAAATTTACATGGGAAGAACCCACAAGACAACGTAAGTCTATTATAGATTTAATGATAACTAGCTGACCCGGCGAACTCTGTTCCGCCTTAACAGAACTCCGTTCCGCCCAAACATACGAGAAACCTGCGAAATCACGCGAAAACGAGCGTACGTGCAAAACGTGCGTTCTCACACAGGAACGCTGTCGAACGGGATAAACAGTATCCTATGTCCGTCTCCTGGCTCTAAGCTTCCTGCTCACCAAATCGGTACAGCCGTTCTTGAGTAACTAACACGACTTTCTTTTATATATATAGATGAGGAGGATAAGACAAACATTATTAAAGGATGTGCGGGTTTATAGACAACCTGAATGTGCCAGCAACCATCACATGGTAGTGGGAAAGCTATGTTATACGAATGTAAAGAAAACCGCTCCAAAAATAGACAATGAGCTTATAGAGAACAAGGAATCTATATTCAAGACAGACCTCTTGAATCAGTATAGTGTCAAAATGCTCTACCAAAATAGACTGAGAAACAAATTAAATTTGGAAAAGGATGGCAATCCCACAGAAATGTACCAACACTTGAAGGAGAGTATTTTGGAAGCAGCTAAGGAAGCACTTGGGGAAGAAGAAAGAAAAAGAAAATATACAGAAAAGTTTTCTGAGAATTTAGAAGAAATGATTCAAGAGAAGAAGAAGGCATATATGAAATGGTTAAATGATAAAACACCAGAGTCAAGAGAGAAATATGTTCTGATTCGACAAAAAGTTAAAACAGGTGTAAAAATGAAAAAAAATGAACATTGGGACAGGTTATGTACATACATCGATGGAACTGTAGGATACAATAAATCATCAGAAGCCTGGAAAATTATAAATAAAATTAGAAGAAATAATCAGTGTAAAAGCATAGTACAAAGAATTCCCTCTCAAAAATGGATACACCACTACTCAATGCTTCTACAAGAAAACAGACCAGAATGTGAGGGAGAAGAAGAAATAAGAGATGTGGAGGAAAGCAATTTTGAAATAACTGAGGATGATATTAAAAAGGCACTATGCAAAGCAAAAACCAATAAAGCCCCAGGACCTGGAAATGTAAGAATGGAGCTCCTGAAATATGGTGGAGATGTGGTTGCCAAATACCTAAAGAAAATGTTCAATAAGATAGAAGTAGGAGAGGATCCACCTGTAGAATGGAACATATCCTACATCTCTTCTATATTTAAAAAAGGGGACAAACAATCATGTGCGAATTACAGGGGAATAAGTGTCATACCGTCAACAGCAAGATTGTTTTCTAGTATTCTAAGTAAAAAAATCGAAGAAGATAAACCTGTACTGAGTGAAGAGCAGAGTGGTTTTAGACGAGGACGATCATGCCTAGATAACATCCACTGTATCAGACAAGTTATAGAGAAACATAAAAGCAGAAATATGAATATTTATGTAACCTTTATAGACCTCCAGAAAGCATACGATAGTGTCCCAAGAAAAAAGATATGGGAAGCAATGAGAAAGGTTGATATAAAAGAAAAGTGGATCAATCTGGTTAAAAAACTTTACAAAAACACCGAAGCCCAAATAAAAATTGGAGATAAGTTAACGGGAAGCTTTCTGATAAACAAGGGTCTAAAACAAGGATGTGGGTTATCTCCCATTTTGTTCAATATCTACCTAGAACAAGCCCTCTATAACTGGTACAGAAAATGTTCTGGCATGGGAATAAAAATTGGAGACGAAACCTTTCACTCCCTTCTATTTGCTGATGACCAGGTAATCTTTGCCCAAGATGAAGAGGATATGGTGTACATGCTAAGAAAGCTAATAGAAGAATATAATAAATGGGGATTAGAAATAAATTTTAATAAAACCGAATGTATGTGCATTGGACAAGGAATAACAGATATAGACGTGAATGGTAACAAAATTAAAAGCTGTAACACCTTCAAATATCTTGGATCTTTAATAAACAACTCGGGTACATGTGCTGCAGATATAAACTCGAGAATAATTATGGGGAAGAAAGCAACCAAAGCTTTACACGGCATATTATGGAATAACAATATCCGCCAAGACGTCAAAAGAAGGATATTCCATTGTGTGGTAGAAAATATAGTACTATATGGAGCAGAAATGTGGCCACAAACACAAAAAATAAGAGATAAGATAAGGACAGTGGAAATGGACTACATGAGACGATGCCTACAACTTACTCGCAAGGACAGAGTGCGAAATGAAGAAATATGGAGAAGGATGAATATAATTTGTTCTATTACGAAGACCTTGGAAAATAGAGCACTACAGTGGTATGGACATGTTCAGAGAATGTCAGAAAACAGATGGCCACACAAGATCTTAAAATGGCAACCACCTGAGAGACGGAAAAGAGGAAGACCAGTTTTAGAATGGGAAAAATACATCCAGGAAGCTATGAAGGATAGAGGCCTCAAACCACGAGATTGGGAGGATCGAGAGTTGTGGAGGGTGAAAACGGCAAGCTCCTAAGGGGAAAATGCCGAAGAAGAAGAAGAAGAAGAAGAAGAAGAATTATTTTTACTGACAATTCACTGCTCGGGCCTACCTTTCATTTTTGTATGAAGTAGAGTAGTTTTATGATTAGTTTTGTTTTCTATTTTTTTGTTTACATCTTAACTTTCCTCTTCATTAATTCTATGAGGTAGTAATAGATATTTTTATTTCACCTTCATATCATTAAACTGATATTAGTCCAATTTTGTGTTTAATATTTCGGCCGAATCCTTTCATCCCTCTTACGAGGTCGTTCTCCAGCCCTTTCTTTTAGTAGCCCTCTGGCCACATCGCTGAGTTACCGGATGTGTTTTGCGTGTGCATATAGTCAGCAGTAGAGTCCACGCTGTTTACTCATCAGCGTGCGTGGCGCCGTGTGAGAGGTGGGTACCAGGTGAGTACCGCATCCGCACGCGCTCACATTCACAGACACGCATACGCATACACTAAAATTCTTTATTTATTTATCCCGGTCTGTTTTTGTTCAACATAGTTTCTCAGTTTCAGCTCATAAACAAATACCACTTCTTCCCGAATTCCTTCACTTGTTTATTTCAAGCATGTCGCTTCCGGGTATACTAAAACAAATTAAGTTTTTTGACGAATTCGAATGGATCGTGACAATACGAACATACACAAACATCCATGCCCCGGACGGGATTCGAAAACGCGACCTTTCACGCCCTAGGCAACTACAACTGTTCTGCCTTCATGCTGGGATTATTATACGAAAGGCCAGACTAAAGCATTAACAGAGATTTAAAATAGCATCCAAATTCGCAAAGAGAGGTTTTGGGGCCCAAGTGAACAGGAAACTATTAGATAAACGGCTGAGTGCCCTTTCAGTGAGCAAATAAAGCAACTGGCATTAAATACTATGTGGATGATTACACACCCACACACACAATAAAATGTAGGAAACAAATGTTATGTAATGTCCTCCCAAGTAATATAAATACATGGAAAATGTCACTGTAACATTATAGCTGTAGAATAGGTCGCTGGAAAATTGACATATTGAATACTATTCAAGTTGTCTGTTGAATAATGATGAAAAAATGTTCAGACAACCCGAATTGAAGCATCCTATATTGTTAAGTTGGTCGGCGATATATCGATTGATTTTCATTATATCAAATTGTTAGAACAAAATCAGAACAATTTGAAGGCAGATATTACCAATAGTCAAACTATATTATAGTAAAATTTCAAAATTAAAAGTATTAAACTACATGTCTTTAAAAGAAGTTAATATTTTCGACACTAAGAATCTAAATAAAATCGCAAAATTGTTCTTGTTTTTTGTAATGATTCTTGGCGAAAATTGGTACTAGCATATTTTATAGTGCTGGGCTGAAAAAAATATTATCACCCAAAGGTCCTAAAATTTTATTTTACTTTCAATAACAATTCATTAAAAGTAACTTTAAATATGAGGGTACAGAAATTACTTTCAACACAGTAATAAAACATGACAGAAAATGAATGATTTATTTTCGATTTTTACAATGTATTGCTTCAAGGTATCTAATTGACCGATCAATTGGGAATAGTTTCAAAGATATTCGAACTATCCTGACAAATTTTCAATGAATACATTTCGCCACGATCAAAAGGTTTTCACTCAACCGCTCCCGTGTTTCAAGATAGAAATTCAACAAAGTCATCAATAATTTTTTCCGACCAAATAGTGACTTACAAACTCACTCAAACTTCAACGAATGCATGACATCCCTTATCAGATCTTCAGTCAAAGGAAAAGTCTTCCGATTTTTCGGACCTTCCTTCTTGGTCAACATCAACCGCCGATCCATATAAGCATCGGAAGGCATTCTCACACCATCGACCTCCACCCCGACAGGACTACCCGCAGGATAATCGAATTCCCGAACGTTCAACGTCCTCAACCATCCCGTGTACTCCGCAGGCAGTTGCTCCCACGCCGGAAACCGCTTCTCAGCGAAAAAGCGCTCGACGTTGGCCCAAAACAGGCGGTCGTCCATCTCGCGCAGGTGGAACATCCACTCGGGCGCGAAGCCCGGCAGTTGGTCGGCGTCGTCGGGGCCGACGCGCGCGCCGCGGCAGAAGTTGCGGAAGGCGCGGGGCAGCCCGGAGAAGGCCGGCCAGCGCTTGCGGTCGAAGAAGGAGGTGACGATGAGCGAGAAGACGGGCCAGTTGACGCGCCGCGCCACGCCCACGTAGCGCGGCACGCGCTGGAACCGCGCCGGGATCACGCCCGGGCCGCAGGCGGCCGCTGCTGCTGCTTCCTTGGGATGAGATTGATGCATTGATTGATTAGTGTTTAGGAATGTGTGAACTGCTGCTGCTTTCGTGGGTTACGATTGAGTCATTGATTGATTAGTGTTTAGGAATGTGTGAACTGCTGCTGCTTTAGTGGGTTACGATTGAGTCATTGATTGATTAGTGTTTAGGAATGTGTGAACTGCTGCTGCTTTCGTGGGTTACGATTGAGTCATTGATTGATTAGTGTTTAGGAATGTGTGAACTGCTGCTGCTTTCGTGGGTTACGATTGAGTCATTGATTGATTAGTGTTTAGGAATGTGTGAACTGCTGCTGCTTTCGTGGGTTACGATTGAGTCATTGATTGATTTGTGTTTAGGAATGTGTGAACTGCTGCTGCTTTCGTGGGTCACGATTGAGTCATTGATTGATTTGTGTTTAGGAATGTGTGAACTGCTGCTGCTTTCGTGGGTTACGATTGAGTCATTGATTGATGTGTGTTGAGGAATGTGTGAATTGCTGCTGCTTTCGTGGGTTACGATTGATTCATTGATTGAATAGTGTTTAGGAATGTGTGAATTGCTGCTGCTTTCGTGGGTTACGATTGATTCATTGATTGATTAGTGTTTAGGAATGTGTGAACTGCTGCTGCATTCGTGGGTTACGATTGAGTCATTGATTGATTAGTGTTTAGGAATGTGTGAACTGCTGCTGCTTTCGTGGGTTACGATTGAGTCATTGATTGATTAGTGTTTAGGAATGTGTGAACTGCTGCTGCTTTCGTGGGTTACGATTGAGTCATTGATTGATTAGTGTTTAGGAATGTGTGAACTGCTGCTGCTTTCGTGGGTTACGATTGAGTCATTGATTGATTAGTGTTTAGGAATGTGTGAACTGCTGCTGCTTTCGTGGGTTACGATTGAGTCATTGATTGATTAGTGTTTAGGAATGTGTGAACTGCTGCTGCTTTCGTGGGTTACGATTGATTCATTGATTGATTAGTGTTTAGGAATGTGTGAACTGCTGCTGCTTTCGTGGGTTACGATTGAGTCATTGATTGATTAGTGTTTAGGAATGTGTGAACTGCTGCTGCTTTCGTGGGTTACGATTGAGTCATTGATTGATTTGTGTTTAGGAATGTGTGAACTGCTGCTGCTTTCGTGGGTCACGATTGAGTCATTGATTGATTTGTGTTTAGGAATGTGTGAACTGCTGCTGCTTTCGTGGGTTACGATTGAGTCATTGATTGATGTGTGTTGAGGAATGTGTGAATTGCTGCTGCTTTCGTGGGTTACGATTGATTCATTGATTGAATAGTGTTTAGGAATGTGTGAATTGCTGCTGCTTTCGTGGGTTACGATTGATTCATTGATTGATTAGTGTTTAGGAATGTGTGAACTGCTGCTGCATTCGTGGGTTACGATTGAGTCATTGATTGATTAGTGTTTAGGAATGTGTGAACTGCTGCTGCTTTAGTGGGTTACGATTGAGTCATTGATTGATTAGTGTTTAGGAATGTGTGAACTGCTGCTGCTTTCGTGGGTTACGATTGATTCATTGATTGATTAGTGTTTAGGAATGTGTGAACTGCTGCTGCTTTCGTGGGTTACGATTGAGTCATTGATTGATTAGTGTTTAGGAATGTGTGAACTGCTGCTGCTTTCGTGGGTTACGATTGAGTCATTGATTGATTAGTGTTTAGGAATGTGTGAACTGTTGCTGCTTTCGTGGGTTACGATTGAGTCATTGATTGATTAGTTTCAAGGGCGCGTCAACTGCCGCTGCTTCCGTGAGCTACGGTTGATTCATTGAATAATGTTTTCAAGCATGTTAACTGCTACTGCTTCCGTGGGTTAACATTTATTCATTTATTGATTAATGTTTTAAAGGCGCACATTGCACTATCTATTAGATAAATTTGAAGAAAAAATTTGGAGTCATTTTTGAGAAAATAGCGTTTAAGCGTTTTTCTGAAAATGCGGAATTTTGAGCTCATTTGTATATAAAACGGTTGAGTTTTCGAGAAATTTTATTTGATATTATTTAAAGCACATGTATCTTTATAAGCGTATTTTACTCTATTGTTACAAGAAATTTAAAGAAAAAAATTTGGAGCTGTTTTTGACAAAATTTTGAGAATGTTCCGGGTGCTTCATGTAAAGTACCCTCAAATTTTAAAGAATGTTTTTCAAAATCTCAAAGCTTTAACTATATCCAGATCAACAGGGTTTTCTTCAATATGGAAAGTATTGTACGCATGGTTTACGCGCTAGCAGTGTTCACAGACGGACGGACAGAGAGACAGATTGACGGACAGACGGACTGACGGACGGACGGACGGACGGACGTTTTGAAAAAAACACTTTTTCGGTATCAGGGAACCCCAGAATGTGTATTTCCGTTAAAATCTCGAAATCGATTTTCCGCAGCATTACATAACTTTCTCTATACTACGTATATTACTCCGTATATATGCATACGTGAAAGAAAAAAATAGTTAAATGTAAATGTGTCGGAAGGCCAGTATTGCTTGCCAAAATATTCATGTTAGTTAAATGTAAATATGCCTTCTGACTAGTATTGCCTCTAGTATAATCTTATCCTGACAATTTTTTCACTTTGTAATAGTTGGTTATTTTATGCTTTTCAAATATAAATTTATGCACTTCTCTTGCAGTTTCATGCTACATGTTAAAACTTATTCGCAAAACAAACTAAAAGAAACTCAAGAAATATAGGCGAATGATCTGCCGTCCATCGGAGAGAAAAAAATGTAAACACCCCGTATCAGTTTCCTCAAAGATATGTAGATTAACTTAAAAGCGATGTCAAGACGGGGAAGAAAGATAGGGGCGACGCCCAGGTGCTTCTGACCCTCACCCAGCCCGGCTGCCGCTAGCATGACACATTTATTTGTGACAGAAAAATAAACAATTTATATATAATCAATCAATCAATCCAGTTTGGTGATGTAATGTTTAAAAACGTCGATTTTAGGACCGATTTATAATTAGCAACGATGTTTTGATTTTGAACATGGATATTTTGAAACATTTGTTTTCGATGTGGATGATGTCTATGGTTTAGAAAGTTAATGCTGCATCAAAAGAAGAACTATGCTGGCAAATATACTCCAACATTCGTAAAATATGCTCCATAACTAATGACATATCTCTAACAATTAACTGTTGTATGTATTCATGAACAATTAAAAAACTTTTAATTTTAACAATTATTTTGCATTTTTGTGTCTCCTTAGTATTCCAGTGACAGTTTCTAAAGTCAAATATGATTTCGTCTGCATCGTCGTTGAAATATATATTTTAATGCCACAAATTTTTTATCAAAGATTAAGTATAAAATCATTCATAATCGGACAAATCGATTCCGGATACCACATCATCTAAAAGAAGTTCAGACTTCAGCAACAAACGAAAGATACTCTCTCGATTTCTCGTGAATATCCATTGCATGCACATTTGTCAAGTACACTTTTTGGTTTGAGGAGACAAATCAAGAGAATTATGCCACAAAAATGCAATAAAATTTGAATAATTACTTAAATATAATGGACATATATTATGCATTAACAGAAAATACACTAAATATGCACCAATATGCTAAAAAAAATCACTGATTTCTGATCGTCTGATTGTTTTGTGGACAATTGACAATTAATATTGTAACGAATATTGCGTCATCTGCGGGCACCACCACGAAGTAGATGGTATGCGCGGATGACGTCATCTGCCGGCGCCTTTCCTAACTAGATGGTTACGAGGTATGCGCGGATTGCGACATCTGCCGGCGGCCCCCAAACTAGATGGTCTCGGAGTGTTCGCGATGAGTATCGCAAGTTCAAGAAAATTCTAGGCGGTAGCCAGCCGACTATAAATCCGTGGCGGCCGGTGACCTTGAGTCAGTCTGAAGTGGAAGCTGAGCTGTGAAGTGTGTGCATTGCGGTGAATAGCAGTGCAGTGGATTGCGTTCCGTGACGTGAACCGTGGCCAGCGTCGTGAAGGCAGTGCAGTGGACTGTGGTCAATGCAGTGGACTGTGGTCAGTGCGTCGGACAGTGGTCAGTGCGTCGGAGACAGTGGTCAGTGCGATGGACGATGGTCAGTGCAGTGGACTGTGGTCAGTGCATCGAACAGTGGTCAGTACTTAGGACTTTGCGACAGTGCAAAAGAAGTGAACAGTGAAAATAAATAATCAAGAGAAGCGTAGTGTAAATAAATAATCAAGAGAAGTGTGTGGTATAAAGAAATAATCAAGTGAAGACTATTTGTACATAAATCAAGTGTTTTCATTGATCGTGTTAAGAAACAAAATAAACATATTTGTTACAATATCTGTGTTTTAATTCACCACATAGATTCGTAACAGTATATTATAATACTCATAATTAAAAATATGATTTTTCATAAGCTTCCGGTCATACAGTACAGTTCTCTCGCCACGTGCTGTGGTCTCTCATGTGACCTGGTCAGAAGCAATCAGCTTACGAAGATTTGTTTACTTTCTCACAGCCACGGTTCAGCATTGCCTTTCATCTGACTCACACGAAGTCGCTCGAGAAGCGCGCAAATACCTGTTATCAGCAGTATCCGTGCGAATGAAATGTGCCTCTGCCGTTGCGTGTCAGGCCAGCGTGACTTCCGAGCGCCGAGTCCATTGGTACAAGGCTGAGAATGAGAATTTCATGAAGGCCATGCCCCATATATCGCGCCAACGAGGAATAGTGTTAAAGATAATCGTGAATTTTTGTATGTTTTCGCGGATATTTCGAAGCAGAAAAGGTGAACGACGGAATATTATTATTTCTCGACACTATTGTGGGTAGAGATGCGGCTGTACTGCAAATAGGCTGACTAGACACCGAATCCACCCGGAGCTGACGCGTCAAGTTTTCAACGCGGTTTGGGAGGCGATAAGGTCCGGTTGTGGCAAAGGTTATGAACGTGATATCAAAACGAGTCATAGCCTGTCAGTAAGTGTTAATGTTTTGAGATTTAATTTATCTGTGATATAGGTGGTGCCGTATACGTAGCAATGCGTGGCAACAGCGCATCGAACTGTTAGATGCGCTTATACGCCGCCGGTACTGTATACTTGGGTTTTTCTAACGTGGCGGATGAGGGTAGTAATCTCCAAGATGGAATTCAGCACGACTTTTTGCGTCTTTCTTGATTCCTGCCGCAAGATGTCGCATGGTCGCGACCGCATCAAACAGTGCTGCAGATCAAGCGACTCCTGCGGCAGGACTGAGAATGACTCAAAAATTCGTGCCGAATTGCATCTTGGAGATACTACCCTCAGCCGCCACGTTAGGAAAACCCGAGTATCGCGATGTCCCTACCGCGGGCGCTCCGCCGGCGCAGGCAGCCGAGTGGGCGTGGCCCACGCCGCGCTTGTCGCCTACGGCGGTTTTTGAGGCTCGCTGCTGCTCCTGGGGACACACGCACACACGCGTTTTGTTGCTCGTTTTTTCTCTCTGGGATGAAGAAACGGCGATAATAATAACTACCCACCAGCTTGTGGACCGTGGATAAATTGTATGTTTTTGGGCCTCCCTGGTGTCAACGACAAAGTAATCCAAATGAGTGTCACGAACTTAATAATAATGAAGATACATTTACATTTGTTTGAACATGTGAATGGCAGGATTTATTATAGTATTTAGTATAGGTTTTGACGACAGAACGGTTTTGACTTGGTAAAATAACACATAATAAATTAAACATTATATGCCAAAATGTTACACATAAAATATTAAATTGTTACACGTTAAAAACACATTATAACATATTTGAACACGCTGGAGAATGCCAGCGGCTTTGGAAGCAATGCGTGACGCAATGTCGAGGAGAACGTGTTACGCTCGTCATGTACAACCAACAGTTGATACCTGCTACACACAGCTTAGTACTTGCAATCTACAGTCTGAGAATTGAACATGGCTAAGACTAGAATATATACGTACGCCGCCTAGCAACGTCGTCAGTACCGAGAACCTTTTTCACACTGCACACGCGACCTGAACTATTGTGATCGAAATAATCCACAAATTTAAAGACCTTTTTTTAATTAGGCAAAGCCATGGTCCATCTGGCCGTTTTTTATGAAACACTCCAAATATACAATTTGTCTTGAGTGACAAGAAAAAAGCGTAACACTACATATACTTGTCTGTAGTATTTGACATCACTCGGTGTCATATAGGGAAACACAGATGGCCACGAATTAAAACTATATAGCGAACTGGTGTGCCTGAACTGCCTCTCTCCTCATGTAACTACCCTCAACTTCTGTCCAATAGTCAAAGACCCTGAGCTTACCCGAAAGAGATTGCTCTTCACCGGCGTCAAGGCTACGTGGGGAAAGATTGTTAACTTTCTTTATCCAACAAACGGAGTGCGGTCCAAGTTCGCCCAGGATGGCTCTAAGGGACTCAGGGTAGAGAGACAGACAAACACCAACTTTACGTGGACAGCCGTTTATTCAAAAATGGTGTTATAGATAGATATGGTCAGTTACAACTTACACTTAAATGTGCCCGCGATTTCGTCGGGCGCCTATGCTTATACCCACTGCCTATCTGGTGACTAATACACTTATGTGGCCGGCAGGCGCATGGTGGATAATCCGCTCTTACGCAGATGTTCTCATCTTAAAGAGAACTTCCTACTTGACTCCACGTGTGCACTAGCGCTCGTGTGCCCAAGTGTCAACGTGATTGAGTGGATTGACAGGATGCACCTGAGCCGCTCTTTCCTCAGCGGTGTTTTTCATAATAATAATAATAATAATAATAATAATAATAATAATAATAATAATAATAATAATAATAATAACAGGGACCCAACGGGTGCGGTGTGCCAGACAGAAATCTCTCGCATCCAACTCCACTCTCATATTTCACGCACGGAGCCCTGTTAAGTCGGAAACCCACTCCAAGGTTGGGGTAACCACAGCCAACCAAAGTTAGCAGCGCCCAAAAACGAATCTCTACAAAACTATATCAAAAATTAACGGCTAATTAAATGCTAATTAAGTGGTCTATTTCCGAATTTTCCACTCCTATAGTTTTCCCAAAATCGTGGGCGCTGCCAAATTTAGACTTAAGTTAGCAGCGCCCACTTAAAAAATTCATCTCAAATTCAATTCAAAATTATGAAACCACACCCATTATTTTGGAATAATTAAAGGCTCTAGGAAAAAATTACTTCCGCATTTATATTCCATAATTATGGCTGTACAAAGAGAAACAGCTAACATTGGTTCTTATGGTCGAAAAAAACATTAAAATAAAAAAAAAACACAGAAAAAATTTAAAACCCTACCCAAACAATAACATGAATTAACGGCTCTAGAAAGAAAATTACTCCCGCATTTATATTGCAAAATTCAGGGTTATACAAAGAGAAACACTTAACAATGGTTCTTATGGAAGAAAAAACTTTAAAACTAAAAAACCACAAAAACAATTTGAGACCCTACACAAACATGAACATGAATTAACAGCTCTAGAAATAAAATTACTCCAGCATTTATATTCACGTCTTGGAAGTTAGCAGGACCATTTCACCCAATCACAAAACTGCATAGCTCATAATTTGCCGCTTTTTTGCCGGTTTTAAGATGTAAAAACAAACAATTAGCCGCGGGTCTTTTTCTCAAAGAAATTGGTGTTCATGATAACTTCCATTAGAAGTCAGCAGGACCACACATCTAAATCTGCTAATAAACCAAGTATACTCACCAAACAGTACTCCAAATTTGCCGCTTTTTATCTACAAACGATTACACAAGAAATCATATATATATATATATATATATATATATATATATATATATATATATATATATATATATATATAGATATATATATAGCATATATGGAAAATGAATTGCGGGTAAATTTTTATTATTGGTTTTAATACTTTATGTAGAGTAAGAATTGTTACGTCTGATAGCCATAGGAACTTCGTTTTCGATCATCAGTGTACCTTGCTTTTAAATATTTTATGAAAGAATGTGTGTATATATATATATATAAGGAATATTTACAAAAGCAAAATTACACTCCATGATCCTCCCAAGAAAGTTAAAATGTCAGAGTGTGTGTATATATATATATATATATATATATATATATATATATATATATATATATATACACACACACACATTCTTCATAAAATATTACAAAAAAGCAAAAATTACACCTACGATCCTCCAAGTGAGCGTCGTCAGAGAAGAAACGAGAAAAAGTCTCTGTGTTATCAGACGTAAACAATTCTTACTCTACGCCAAAATTTGCCTAAGCTGCGTGATAAAGGTAATCAGTAATAAAAAATTTGGTTATGGACCGGTTATTTGAAATAATATGGGTTCGAATCCAAAAATTGACCCTCGGTCAATCGCCAGTGCAAAGAAAATAAACATTATTTCCAACCATCGGATGTACAATTCATACTGTACGGCAAACACTCTAAACTAATACTAAAAGTAATCTGTAATAAAAAAAATTTGCCGCTGACCCGTTAGTTTGAATAACATGGGTTCGAATCCCAAAAATGACCCTCACCCGAACGCTGTGCGCAAGGAAGAGTGACGCTCCTTCTAAGCCAGCGCATTTTATAACTCATACTCTACGTCAAAATGTGCCGTAAACGAATACTAAAAGTAATCTATAATAAAAAAATTGCCGCTGACCGGTTAGTGTGAATAACATGGGTTCGAATCCCAAAAATGACCCTCGGCAGAACGCTGTGCGCAAGGAAGAGAGACGCTCCTTGCAAATGAGGCTATGACCTATGAGGCTGCCACCCGGAAATCGCATGACGACACAGCGTCTGGGACAAGAAAATTCAACTTATACAGCTCCTCAATGTCAGTTACAGTCTAGTCAGAATACTATGTGTTGGTTCAGTTCTATTAATCTCTCCATTAAGCCAGTGTAAAATTAGAAGTTACATTTCAGAATTTAAAGATGAAGATTTAAAAACAGACAATAAAATATTATTTTACCATAGTCCTTTTTTATCTTATTAAGTCCATACTTAACTCCATATTTTGATGGAAATAACTTTATACAGTATGTATTTACATATTTCATATATTTTTAGTCCATATATATATATATATATATATATATATATATATATATATATATATATATATATATATATAAGCACACGTGCTTCTCCACTTACAATTTGCAATAACATACACCTTTCTCTAAGGTTATTTAATTTTGATGTTTATTCGGCCGTAAGAACGTATGTTAATTGTTTTTCTTTGTATAGCCCTGAATTTTTTAATATAATGCAGGAGTATTTTTTTCCACTAGAGTCGTTAATTCATGTTAATGTTTGGGTGGAGTTTCAATTTTTTTCTGCGGTTTTTTAAGTTTTGTTTTTCACCCGTAAGAACCAATGTTAACTGTTTCTCTTTGTAGAGTCATGAATTTTGGAATATAAATGCGTGAGTAGTTTTTTATCCTAAAGCCGTTAATTCATGTTAATGTTTGGGTAGGGTTTCGTATTTTTTTCTGACGTTTTTTAAGTTTATGGTTTTCCTCCCGTAAGAACCAATGTTAATTTTGTCTCTTTGTACAGCCCTGAATTTTGAAATATGCGTTAGTAATTTTTTTTTCCTTGAGCTGTTAATTCTTGTTAATGTTTGGGTAGGGTTTCAAATTTTTGAAACCCTACCCGTTTGAATCAGCTTTGCATCGAAAAATTATTTTCCTGGCCACCTGTGAACAAGACTGTAAGGGAACCCATTCAAGGATTTTCCAAAATGAATTATTTCCCCGTCGAGGTAGTGGAGTGAGTGAGTTTGATTCCGCGTCAACTACTAAGGTCATTTGTCCGTAGTGTCGTGCTTGTTATACCTCAAAAGGTGCTGTGCTCCTCCGCCACTGTAACGTGAGATTCGACGCTCACCTAGACGGCAGGTTTGAGGGGTTTCCCTCGGGTGGCCACTCATTAACCGGAACAAATTTCCCTGACTTTTTCAAGGCATTTTTTAAAAGGAATGTTTCCGTATAAAAATTTGTAATTTCTCACTACTCAAAGAAAATATTAAACCTAACCTGATACTAATTGATCAGCTCTCTGATTTTGACGTGTCAAAAGTAAGATGAACAATATTTTTCACCAATAAAAAATTGAGAAAAACATAACGCTGTATGAATGTTTTTAAGGGAAAAATAAATGGTTTTATAATCTTTGTTAATTTTCCCTGACTTCTAACGATTTATCTACAGACTGGGGCTCCTCGGTGGGTGAGGGGTTAGCTTACTGGCCTCTGAGCCCCCAGTGCGCGGGTTCGATCCCGGCCAAGGAACCCGGATTTTCGAAGGGCGGAAAATCCACAGTAGCCATGTCACTCTTGTGGCATGTAAAAGAACCCTGGCAGGATGCCCGGCAAAATTAAAATCCCTCCGACAACATCTCGCCCTAACGAGATCTCACTTTCTCCCGACCAGACAGTTCGGATATAGTTAACTGAGCCCGACATCTGGCGGAGAAAGTGAGAGTCAAATCCCAGGCGCAGACGGGACTGCCCACGAGGTGCGCCTGCTTAGATAAAAGTCCCCAGACCCGCGTCGGGGGTAGGCTACGAAGGAAGCCTGGGTCGAATCTCGGGTGCGGAACACTGCCTACGGGCAGTTTCCCCGCAAGTTAACCCATACGAAAATAATAATAATAAAAAATCTACAGACTCCCCGATTTTTTGCTGACTTCTCTAGAGTACTGAAATTCCCCGATTTTTTCCGGCTTTCCATGTTTTCCAGAAAGTGGCCACTCTGCCTCTTTAGGCATTTCCCCCAAAGGGGCTCTGCTCCAGCCGGAGCAAGATTGATTGGTCGATCAACTGATTATTTTGTGTTTCCGGGCGCGTCAACTGTCATGATCATTATTCCCGAAAGTAAAGTGTATGTTATATCTCGCAAGATGACGGAGTCCCTCTCCTGTTGAAACGTTACATTTCTTCCTCTTTCAGGTACGAGACACTGCCTCCGAAGGGATTTCGAGACACGTGTCCCGTCATGTGTTCAGTTGTTTTGGGAATATTGAGAGTTTCTGCAATCAACCGACGGCCAGAATTAACAGACGTTCGTGTGAAGTTCGTAGAAGAATGTGGGAGTGTAAGTACGGAGAGACGATGAGTCAAAGTAGTTTTGTTGTTGTTGTTTTTTATTTTAATTCGTTGTATTTTGATTTGTTTTGTTTCCATTGTACTTAATTTTTGTTCATGATCATTCCTTTTTGCGCATCGGTTCATTGGGTTTGATTCTTACAGTTTTTAATTCGTTGTGTTTTAAGTTAGTAAGTGGTATTATTGGATTTTTCGTGGATTTGTTATGTGGATTTGTTATGTGGATTTGTCGTGTTTTCAATGAATTCTCCTTTGTATTTTGTGCTAATTTGCTAGATTTGGGTCAAAAAATTAATTCGATTAAGTTTCATTCAACCGTTTTACCCAGGCCCACCGGTACTTAATTTCTTAATTCAACAATAATTTCGTTTAGCATTGATACTGCGTTCGGGCAACGATTTGCTGGTCCTGATATTTTTTTATGAAATTGATATCCTACCTTTCCGGCAGTGGGTTTGTGTGTTCGGGCGATTTATCAATCATTTTCGCCTGCTCCTTATCCTGCCTCTCAGCCTGAAACATCCACAGAGCAACTTGTTTGTAAGTGCCGATCCGGAGAAAATTGTTGTTGCAAGGTGGTTCAATTACTGACATGTTTTGTCAATGTCGGCTTTTTTAGGATGCTTTTTGACAACTTGGTCATATAACGATCACTGCGATTGTTTTAATTGTAGGGGAAACTGTAGGAACAACACGTAGGGACAACACACACACACAAACATCCATGCCCGAGGCGGGATTCGAACCCACGACACTTAGAGCCGAGGAAGTTACGGCCCTTACAACGTTAACGACCTCAACAACCTCGACTATCCAAACTATCTCTGAAACTATCTGGGCTTGTGGAGGGTCGAAGATGACCACTTTCTGCCAATAAATATGTTACGTACATGATGTTACGCATATTACATTTCTCCTCAGTAATGGTAACCTCACACTGTTTATACCGCAATTTCTCTCCGAATTAACACATCTCTGTCATACTTTCTTGTAAAATTCATTACAAATCATAGAACATTTGGTGCGAAAACTAAATATTTTCAAGCAAATGTCAACACAAATTTGACAATTATAACTACTTTTCATACAGCTACAGTAAATCATGACAACAATGAGACGTAACTCACAGTACTTCATCTGTCACCTCGCGGCGCGAAATGCCATTGTTGCATTCCAATCTGATATTCCCTACCGGATAGCAATTTCTCTTTCACGCTACATTTAAATCGTATTTTTAAAAAGAAAACCTAATGGGGCCAATTTTAATAAAGGCTTGCGGATTGCTTGAAAGAAAATACATCAATACATTGAGAATGCAAGTAGTACAATCTTACTTGATATTCTTTCTTGGCATTGGTATAAAATTGACATTAAAAATTGGTTTCAATTTTTTTCACTATCGTCCACATTGCTTAAAAATCTTATATATATATATATATATATATATATATATATATATATATATATATATATATATATATATATATTATAGAGTGTTATAAGACACATTCTAGGAGGAAAACTGAGACAGTACTCTAACCATACCCCTTCGAAAATGGATTTCATAAATTTATTTATTTTTGTATATGAATTTGGCTTCAAAATTGGTTGACAAACATACCTTCAAATTCAACCATTTTCCCCCATCTCTGCAATTTGTTTACAGCCTGATAATGCAATAGAAGGTGAGAAAAAAATAAATCGTGAAAAACACTTTTCTCGTATCACTGCAACAGAGTGCTCTAACAGGCTGATGTTTTGTAAATCTACCGCATTCTGTATTCTCTTTCATATGAGCATCGCGATTATCGATTTGGTGTGGGGGCACTTTTCACCGTCTTATTCGATTATACCCTTTCACAAAAAATATCCATATTTTCTAAAAATTGAACATGACCTAATTAGATGATGTTTTTGATGTACAATTTCATTAAGAAATAAATACAATTGCAATCCGCAATTGTATTTATAGGAATACGCCGAAAAACTTTAATTGTTTACAATTTTAATCACATGAAGCTACACATGTTACATTTCTCCTTGTATTTTTAGGGAAGATGTCATGCTCTGTTTTTTGCCAGGTATACGTGTTGACGCAGTCAAAGAGATTTCGAGCATCTGTGAAATGCAACAGCAAGAATAGCTTATCAGTTTTGGTAAATGGTACATGTGTAATTTCGCTATATAATATTACCCGCCATATTTGTTTCTTGGTGAAAGTTATCATCTTTGACCTTCTAAATGTCCTAGAAGTTGATAACATTTAATTTGAGACACACGATTCAGGAGCGATTGTTAACAGTTGTTCCATGGTATCGTAAGTTATCGGATATTGTATTTTTAATAAAAAATAGAAATGCGGATTGATTGACGAGAAGTGATCATAATACTAAATAATCGAACTGTAGTTGGATGTAAGTTCCTTGTTCTTCTAGGTCCTAACAGATTACGTGGCACACAACAGTGAAATAATTGATTAGTCAACGAAGCGAATACCAATATCCAAAAAGAGATATTTTTATTTCTTCAATAACTGTAACATCTTGAATACTTTTAAATGAAGTACTTACTTAGATTAAAAATGCCATAAAATGAAAAACAAGAAAGAAAATTTTACAGTTTCGCGTAAGTTTGAAAACAGCGTCAAATCCTTTACAAATTATATACAAAACGAACATCTCAAAAGGTGTGTTTTCATTAAGTGAAAACCAATGCAAAAGGATTGGCAAAACAATACATTCACGTGGGTAAGATCAGTATCTCGATGTTCTTCTGGAAAAACTTTGTACCTTATGATAAACACCTCCGTTAATTGAACCCTCCAAGATTGACGTCTTTTGCTTACTAAAGCTAGACAACTAATGATCAGAGTTTAATGTAACAGGTTCATATTAAATGTTGAAGCTGACATGCAATCATCCAAGTTTTCTTTTCAGTGGCAACTTACTTGCTTAACAAGAAATCCCTATGGCCCCCAAAACACTCTGGATTAGAAATTCTCGTCTTAACTTTGCAATTCACATTTATTTTTCTTACAGAAACTATTCACTGTGGACTCACGAATCCAAATATTTTTTAATATTTGCTAACGACTAGGAAAATGTTTATGACTGAGAAGTGCATTATTTTACCTCATTTTCATTTAATAATGCATTAGAAGAAACAATCACAAAAATGTAATTTAAAAAGTCAAAATGATCACATAATGGAATATACACATATACATCACATAATGGAGTAAAAAACAATTCGCACAACAATGCAAACGGAATTAAATGCAGGATGTAAATTCACATTATTTCATCAGGTAAAAATTACAAGAATAATACTATATAAAAATTTGATTTTTAGTGTGCGATTTACTCGGCATATTCAACATGCACCATGTGTTCACTACAAATTTGTTTCCCACACGACTCACAACCATTCTTCGTCTTTCTGTCTAGTATTTTCTAGTATTCTTGAACACCGTGAACATCTCTGACCCTTGTCCAGTGATTGTCCTTTCTGGAGGATAATGTAGACATAGAGCCTCCTGAATTACAACACTCAGATTTCTTTGTGTCCTTCGTACTTCTAGAAGTTCCTTCAATAATGGCCCAATCAAATAAGAAGCTAATTATTTTAAAAAATATTATTATATTGAATAATTACAACATATTATTTTTTTCAGAAACGCTTTATTTTAACACATTAACTCAAAATATTTATACACTTTGATTTGGTGAAGTCTAACATTACGCCATTCGTAATGAAGCACTTGACCATCCTAGTATGGTATTGTAGTGCTTTACGATATTTATATCGTAAATAACTATTACCTTCAAAAATTACGGTCAGAACTAAGGCTCTCTAAGAGCAGCACACCCTGGGCACACCATTTGCTTTTTTCCTCGTCTACTTATTGGGGTCAACCAGGATTGTAAATAGAATAACGGCGAGTTTTAATGTAAATGTTGGTGGAGCAATATGCGGCAGCCTTCTGAAATGTTCACTCAGTGTGAATTTGAAATGATATTGAAGAACACTGGATTTCCAGTGTGTACTTGCAGGGTTAACATTAGGAGTAGGGTCTTTTTGTTACATCTTTTTCTTTCCATTATTCATTTCCCTAATACTTACTTCTGCGGAGAGATTTTTCTTTTTTCGCCGTAAAGGACCTCGGAGAGCAACCTAAAATTAAGAACGAAATAGAAAATAGATTAATGGCGGAACATCTTTAAATATTCCAAAATGAATTGAAATGTTCGGGCATATATAATGATATTCGACATTTTTGGCAAAATCAAGATAGCTTGGATGAAGTCGAAATTCGTTTTGATGAGGATAGGAAATATCTTTTTTATATTCCAGAACAGGAAACAGGACAATAATAACTCACTCATAAGATACGTGCATAGAGTTTTGTTAAAAATGCGTTTTCCTAGGAAACGTGAAATAGTCAAATATGAAGTAGACTAAAATATAAATGAAAAATAGCTATGAAATGTAGTCATGAATATGTAAGAAATAACTATTATTCCTCACCGAACGGCTCAATTTATCCAATAAAAAATAAATGTAACCGATATGAATTAGCACGAGTTGGAGATTTAGCTCCAAATTGAAAACTTTTTTTTAAATGATTGGATTGTAAAATAAGTACAGGTAATAAATTTAATACATATTTTCCCTTTTCTTAGTTTTATGTTCTCTTTACAGAGTAGAAAGAAAGTTATGTATTTCTGCGCGAAAAACAGCAAATTTTTGGCAGAAAAACACATATTACACGGCCCTGGTAACGAAAAAGTAGATAAATCCAGTTGCTAAATTAAGGAAAAATCCTCGACAGCCAAAATTCGAATGACGGTAAAACTGTCTGTCTGTGAACAACACTAGCGGATAAACAGTTCAGGCCATTTCTTTCTTCAAAACAGATATTCCCCAATCGATCTGGCTGATGTTGTGGCCCCTTGAATTTGAAACCCATATTTTAATTTTGGGGCATACTTTACATGAAGCCCCTGGGACATTTTCCAAATTAAAAGAAATAGCTCCATCATTTTTTATTAAATTTAGATGTTGGATAGTGAAAAGGACATTTAAGTGAATAGTGCAAGTCTGATGTTCGTTGAAACCCTAATTTTTCGAAAATTGCAAAAGTTTAAATCTTTTTCGGCGTCTTCCTTCAATTAAAGTTTTAAAGATAGATATTTTTCCCTTAATGAAATATTTTCCTTAAAGATATATTTTGAAATAAGGTTATGTACAATTTTTCGAAAATTTCAGGTATTTTCGCGTAATTTTGTGCGAAATTACGGGGGAGAAAGTACACGGTGTTTTAGCATCACTATTTGAAACTGATACTAAAACACCTAAAGCAACAAACATTCGGCGGGGAAAGAGGAGGGGACGAGGCTGGGAGAGGAAAGATCGCGCTCAGCCTGTAGCTCGTGTGTTAGGCTTCGGTTGATTGATTGATTGATTTTTTCGAGTTTCCGGGAGCGTCAACTGCTTGGGTCATTAGTCCCGTTAGTGTAATGCATGTTTTTATCGGGAGATGGCGGTGATCTTACCCCGATGGGTGGCGAGATCCGGCGCCGACCTACCGTCGGCTAGTGAGGTTTCCCCCTAACCAGGACTCTCCCACCAGCGGGGCACCGCCCCAGCCAGGATAAGCTCTAAACTCCCGACCGGTCTCCCGGAATATGTGGTTGTGAAGTGCATGTTAGTGTATGTGTGTAAGGGGAGAGGATAGGATAAGGAAGAGGAAGGACAGATCGCGCGCGGTCCGTGGCCCGTTTGTTAGGGTACTGCTCCGGCATTCGCCTAGTGCTGATCGGAGAAACCACGGAAAACTACCGATGAGAGCAGCCGGCCGCTAGAATTCTCCTCCAGACAGCGACGAAATTCGATCTAGCTGAGAAGCTAGTGTCGAAAATTTGCCGCCGCCGTCAGGACTCGAACCTAGGACCTCCCGGTCAGAGGCGCTACATCAGTTGATGTACTGAGCTACCGCTCCCGGTTTAGGCTTCGGCATTCGCCTGGAATTAACAAGGAAAACCCAGGAAAAATACCTACAGGAGCATCCAGCCCCCCGAATTCTCCTCCAGACAGTGGCTGAATACGACCTAACTATGTACTATAGCTTGTCGCCAAAAACCTCCACCGTCGGCACTCAAACGATTGGACCTTCCGGTCAATGTTGCTGGAAAGGGAACGACTTTGCCGTTGAGTTATCGCAATCAGTTGAGACATAACTATGAACTTACCACTCTTGGTGAGTTTGGCCTCACTCGTTGATCAATTCGCCTCTCCAAGGATATAAGGGTTCCCTGAAATGCAGAACATGGTTTTAAGGTTTTAATAAATAATATTTATGCACCAAAGCCGTTATAAGGGTGCTAATGGTCAAGCGGCGACAAAATTCTCGAGGGCTTTTTGCCCGAGGAGGTTTTTTCCTCAGAAGGTAGCGATGGTTTGGATGGTGATATCCAAAGCTGACCTACACTTCGGGTTGCGAGGTTTTCCCCAACCAGGTATCTCCCACCTTCTGGGTCCGCCCCAGATGGGATAACCTCTTG
This sequence comes from Teleogryllus occipitalis, assembly GCA_011170035.1. Taxonomy (NCBI): domain Eukaryota; kingdom Metazoa; phylum Arthropoda; class Insecta; order Orthoptera; family Gryllidae; genus Teleogryllus; species Teleogryllus occipitalis. The sequence goes on along the minus strand of BLKR01003222.1, from coordinate 24,756 downwards.
ACTTGTCTCCCGTCATGTGTGGTAGCGTAATGCGCATACATAAATTGTAAGAGTTGGAAGTTGATATCATGCGATTTGGTCAGAGTAATTAAAACATTAAATCATTAATTCTATGAAGTTTTTGGAATATTTTATTCCATCACCAGGGCTGGTAATAAAAGTATAAAAATAATACTTTACACACACATAATAAGTGTTAGCTGTACATTAATAATGTTGTTTCTATTTGTATCACCAGCCTTGATGATGAAATAAAATATTCCGAGACGTTTGCTATCTTAATGTTTTTTTCGTTTAGTTAACTAAATACGCTCATTAATTCCATCAAAAATCGTTGATTATCTCTGTGTTAATAGCATGCATGCAATTAAAATTCAAACGTGCAATTTAAACTACACACCTACCAATCAGAATTTAGAAACGGAGCCAAATCGTGTAATTAAGAAAATAAAACAAAGGTATTTGCAGTCGACCATAAAACATGAACAAAAATTTTCGTCACATATTACGAACTTACAAAAATTTCAACGAATGAATAAAACTAAATTGGGAAAGTAAACGTTAAGATAGCTGACTTATGGAGCAACATAAAATATTTAACGTGAATAAATTAAATGTTTTACATGTAAAACATTTGGTCTTAGAATTACGAATGAAAAAATGTAAACATCAGTTGTGTTTACCAGTTCTAAAAAGAAGTTTATAGCAAAACTGTGTCAGAGATTATTAGTTTTTTTTTCAATATTTGTACATAATGTATTCTCTCTCATACCTGCCTTTACTTTTCGTGAGAAGTAATTTTTTCTTGCCTTGGTGAACTTCTAATATTTTATCCGTAATATGTTTAGTACCTTACAATTACAAATATTTCGTGGAAACAAAAACAAACATCTTTTTCAGAAGCAATACTATGTCATGAAATGCATGCCGCAGGTGGAAAAGATGCGCTTGAACTTTTAACATTTGAATTATTCGTAAATGGAAACGAAAAGATCTTGACCGTAACATGTGCATAAATGAGTATAATTGCACTCACGGTTTATAAAAAACTAGCTCAGTTTCTTTAACATACCATTCATGCAATTATCCTCTCTTTATACACTCGATTCGTTAATTACTATGGTGTTTTTATTACTCTGACCAAATAACATGATCTGAATGTCATTGAAACATTGAAATATATGGTCGTGAATCGACAATGGTAACTGTGTAAGTTACTGAAGAAGTATTTCTAGTGACAATAAAAGAAGAGCTATGAAAAAAATGCATGTTATCGGGTTCAAACATGAGGGGGGAACGACTAAATTTTTCAGCCTTCTTTCCATTGAACATATAATGTATATATGACATATTTTAGTAGTAAATAAATGGGAGGTCCTAGGGTTCGAGTCTCTTTCGTGACTGATTATGACATACTTAATATCGCGTCAACTGCTATGGTATTAAGTACCATAAGTAGTGCATGTTGTTATCACTGGAGGTGACAATGTTCTTCCCCCGCTGGATGGTTTCATAGGGCATCGACCTACTAGACCGCTTGCGGCATTTTCCCTTAACCAGGTTTCTCCCTCCATCGGGACAAGCACTAAGCTACCGACTGGTCACAGGCAACGAGCTCGGTCCCATCGATGGCTCAGGGATTGCATGATGTAGGTTATCACAAAAAACACAGTTTCACCTTGCAGGATGATGTTTAATGAGTTTGTTGAAAACAAGTTAAACCCTTTAACACCATACACCATACATGAGTAGACTTACTGAGTACATTACACTTTCTGTACAAGACCTTTACGTAAGTACAACACGGAGTCGCGACGTCTTTCTAGCAAGGCGTCCTGCCTGCGAGTAAATTTAAGCACAGTTTAAATGAATTGGCACTTTCTGCCATGCCAATACACAATTGCAGAACTTAGCACTTTCTGCCATGCTGAGTTCATAATGCAAAGGTTGCCTTTACAAGTTTTACGTGAGATTTACACGGAGCCGCTACGTCCTTCTCGCAAGGCTGCTCGTGAACGACTGAATTTAAGCACAGTTTAAATGAATTGGCACTTTCTGCCATGCCAATACACAATTGCAGAACTTAGCACTTTCTGCCATGCTGAGTTCATAATGCAAAGGTTGCCTTTACAAGTTTTACGTGAGATTTACACGGAGCCGCTACGTCCTTCTCACAAGGCTGCTCGTGAACGACTAAATTTACTTTGTTAGCGAAAGCTCGAAGAGGGGATTTTGAGTTTGTTTAAATGGGCCAATAGGTGACTGCTTTGTTAGCGGTCGCGAGTTGGCGGAGTGGGGTGATTTTGAATGGGCCAATTGGCGGCCGTTGGAGTTTGAAATATTCTAGAACATATTCGAAGGTTTCTGTGGCGTGACGCCGAGATTGCACAACCGCGCGCGCCGCTTTGGGCCGGGCGGTTGGTGTTATCTACACCGCACGTGCGAAGGGTGACGCAACGGCGTGTGGAGATTTTCCATACAGCGCTACCGGTTGCAGCTGGGCAGGAAGTATTGTATTTCTACTATTTTCCTGCCTTTGCGTGTGGGCCCGAACAACTTTCTTGTTTTGGCGGCCATGAGGTTTGATGCCCGCGTGATAACAGCTACGCACGTTCAGGCGCAGTCAAAGCAGTCCGTACCGTGCCGGCAGGGGGCTTACAGAAAGGAAGAATAACCCGCAAGTGAGAACGATTGCAATTCAGTTAATGAATTGGCTACGTTCAAGCTTTCGAGGATGATCAACCAATCGTGTATGTAATATTTGTGATACAAAATTGTTGAAATGTCCGTATTCGAAAGAGTGTGAGTTATTATTTATGTATTAACATCTTAAAGACACAACAAAAAGAATACCTCTTCATCCCGCAACCACGAGACCATTCCAACATCATTACGTGGCTTCTTCAAACATTGAGGAACTTCCTAAAACAGAAAGGCAGTTCGTGAAGGTATAAAGTCCCATACATGCTCTTAATATGTGACAATATTCGTCCGATTTTCCGCGTATGTTTAACAGTGGTGTACCAATGCCAATGCTAATATTGTACCCGAAAAAACCGACAGCAGATTCCAGTGTACAGTATAAAATGTAAAATAATTGAAGGGAATAAGTGGGAAATTTCATTTAACGGTGTTACAGTATGACATATGCCTCTCATTGAATACACAACTCCCTAAGCACAGGTGCTCGGAATAATACGAACAGACGAGAAACATTTCGAGGGAAAGAATAGAAAAAAAATTGAAGCCTTTTTGATAAAATCTTGTTTTTAAAATTGCCTTTATTTCACGCAAAATTACGTCAAAATTATTCTTATTTTCAAAACTTTTGACGTGACCTGTTTTAAAGATTTATCTTTTTAAAAAAAGTTCATGAAGGAAAAATATCTATCTTCTATTTTGTTGTTGTAGAAAGATGCCAAAAAATCAAACTTTTGCAATATTTAAAAATACCGGGTTCAACAAAAATTTGACCTGAGCCATTTTTTGGGATGTGTTATTCTAAAAAGATAAAATTTCTGAGAAAAGTTTAAAAATTATCTGTAAAATATTTCCAAAATCAAAATATCCTTTTCAAATTCGCAGGGTCTTGAGTTCGACCAGATCGTTCAAGGAATGTCAATTTTTGAGAAAATCATCTGAACGGTGTACGCACTGGTATTGTTGACAAAGAGACAGACACCTGATTTGCCGCACAGAAATTTTTGGGTATCAAGAACCCACCGAACGTGAATAGTGACTACATAACGTGTTAGAAGTTACTATACATAGGAACAATTTATTTATCCAATTTTCCCACAAAACGAGTTTTTCTAACAAAAATTCGTTGTTTTTTGCCTTAACATTACAATGCTTTTTCTTTATTACTACGTAACTAGTGTGTGAGAAAGTAAACACAATGATAACACAAAAGCTAATTATTGAATCGTATCCAAAAGAATCTTATTGTTCCAATACTGTAAGTCTCCCAAACATTTCTTTTAGTTCTCTCCGATACTTCCAAATGTGGCTACAAAATGTTTCATTACGATCTGGTAAAACCTCGTTTTAAGTCTCGATGCATTGTCTAATACATGTTGAGTTTTAGTATATGATTTTAATACACATATCGACACATTTGTCACAAATTTCAGAATAATAATGCAAAACAATATATATCAAAATATTCATAAAATGTTCAAAATGGGTACCTCGCGCCATTCGGAAACTAGATCTTCCCGCTCGATGAATTCGTCAGAAACGGAAGATTCTTCATCGGGGGAAAGAGTATCTTCACACACGATCTAGGAAAAAAGAACATTTTTACCAATTGGAGAAAACCGTGTTTCTCAAAAGCAACAACTTAGAAGTAACTAACAACTTCTCAAATCAAATATTTATTACTCCAGAGATAGCATATCGGCTTCCCCAGTTTACAATCCTTTTCCATGTTGTAATCTGGCTGCTATTTGAAGATTTAACGCTTAATTTAACTTTATTAACAAAACAGTCGCTAATTCAAATATTATAGAAACAAAAATTATTTGAATCACATAAATAGAATATAACTGTGTATTTAAACAATATGGAAATTGGTATTGCTACAATAGCACATACTTTCCAACATTATTTGAATATTTTGCAAGTTTTCAATATTCACGAGTTCGACGAAAATGAAGCCTGCACCGTTTTTATAAGTATTAATATGAGTAAAAATGTAAATAAAAAATTAGCATCTGTTTTTGAGAAAATATTTCTTTAATTCCCTTCACTTCACTTTAAACAAAAATTACGCGTAAATTAATTGTTAAGAACTTATTTCATTGCAGAAAAAACTTTTCATCGATATCTTAGTTTCGCGATTTAATGTTTTACAATTTTTTCAAAATACAGTGCTTATCGAAAATGAGACCAGCGGTATTTTTATAAGCGTACTTTTCTTTCTTCGAGAAAAATAGTAAAATAAACATTTGACTCCATTCTTGAGAAAATCTTGTTTTAAAAATTGGTTGTATTGCAAGCTCAAATACAACGAAATTACTCATATTTTTGAAAAATTGAACATGACCTATCTAAGTATCTATCTTTTACGGACACATTTTATTAATAAAACAATCTCTATCTCCAATATCTTATTTGTAGAAAGACGCAGAAAAAAATTGGAGTCCAATAAAAATAAGCCTTGGACATTTTTTAAGCTTCGTTTGCTCTCCAATGAAAAAGTAATCTAAAATATATATTTTAGACGAACCTTAAAAAATGTCCAAGGCTCAAACGAAGCTTAAAAAATGTCCAAGGCTCATTTTTATTGGACTCCAATTTTTTTCTGCGTTTTTCTGCGTCAACATTTTTGAATGTTGTTAAGGATTGATGTAAAGTACTCCCCAAAATCGAAGTGTCCTTCTCTAATTCGCAGAGCCTCGAATTCGGCTAGATTGATCGAGGAATATCAGTTCTGAAGACAATTGTTTGAACGGTTTAGGCGCTAGCATTGTCCACAGACGGAGAGAAGCGGGCAGACAGACGTTTTACCGTCAATCATTTTTTGGCATAAAATGTGAATTATGAATGCACAATGTGTTAAAGAAAGTAATTTACTATACACACAAACAAGATGTATTCACTTTTTCGATATCAGGGGCCCACAATACTAGTTATTCTAATGAAAAATCGCCCCCTTTTTGCAGCAGGATTATAATACTTTCTCTTCACTACATACGTTCGCAGTAAGTGAGAAAGTTTTGAATTACTCAACGCTTTCTCAAACCTCTATTTCATCAAATTTGAAATCAGTTAAATGCATACTGCATTATCTCATGCTTATAGATATTGTGTTTTGTCAAAATGTAATTCCATGAATGGATTTATCTAATATTTTCCAAATCGAGAGTGAGACAAGATAAGATAGTGATAAAAGTTACATAAGATATGAGAGTATTGTGATCGTGCCCGACAGGAGAAATCTAAACCCATAGGAAGGTACAGGTAGCTCATTAACACCTAGTGGTCTATTTATAAATCATCAGATATATTTTACCAGCATAAACCATTTACAGGAATATCCCTAAAACTGTGTGAATAATGTGATGACACACTGTCGAAAGTGTTTTCATCACAAAAACACCAAATTACTATTTTTCTATTGTAAATTGTATAACACACAACTATTAGTTCACTATTATTCATCATTTGTAATTTTCGTAAAACTATGTGTAATGATAATTATTTGAAACTTGAGGAATTATTTAAATAAACCAAACGAATAGTTTAGATATTTCTTTCATTATTTCCTTATTGCGTTACGACATTCAAAGAACCCACATCTATTAAGTGTCGTATTTCTAGGTATCCTGGTAATGGAGAACTATTGCAAAGAAAAATGTTATTATCGCATTCAGGGATTTCTAGTGACAATAGAAAACGAATTTTGCAAAAAGAATTGTTCAAAACAAAAGAAGTTGGACGCTAATAGGATCAAATTTTTTTTTTAATTAAAATAATTATTAGCCGGCGGCGCTAGCCGAATGCGCTTACTACGCTCCGTGAAGTCACGAAGGTTAAGCACATTCGAGACTCGCGGGTTCGTGGTTGGGTGACCGGCCAGGAACCCCGGGACCTAACGTCGTCGAGCCCCTGGCCGAAGGGATAAAAGGCAATGACTGACTGCGACGTGACGAGACTTGACAAATATTAAAAAGTAGCACTTTAATGGAGGATTACTCCCCTGTGCTAAAGCGCTCAACGCCCCTTAAGGGGGCTTGGAGACGCGTTGCGTCAAGGTGGGGACGCAACAAATTAAAAAAAAAAAAAAAAAAAAAAAAAAAAACATGAGGGAGGGAACAACTAAATGTCTCGGCGTACTCTCCACTGAACACGTAACTTCAGCACTTACTATAATTTTTGAGAGGTTGAAGTTATTCCAATGTCGTTTTCACGAAAGTGCATGAAGGAATGGGGCTAATTGAAGTATGTATTTGTTTCGATTTTATCACTTGTATTTTAAGAGATGTTGAGGTAACTTTGTGTTCTTCAAATGAAATTATACATATTTTTTAGTATATCACGACGAGCTTAAAAAGACGGATCCAATGGTATACATATTGTCATATGTTAGATAAGCATTTCTTTATAGTAATGTTTATTTTATTGCGAGTCATGTTTAACGTATATTTTAAATGTACCAGTCAACCAACCTATGTCGCGCAGCGCTCTCCCAGCTAGCACATGCTCAGAGCCTCACAATATCTGTTAAATACGAGTCGCAAAAAATCAAAATCACTCAATCTCAATCACTCTTTTTAACTGAAATATTCAGCACAACAATATGTTTAACGTAGTATGTTATCATGTTGGTATATTGGATAAAAGGAATAATATAGATGAGTCATTTCAGGCAGTAAAAAAATACATCGACATGTTACTCATAGTATTAGCATTAAATAATAGCTTCATCATTTTGGTGTCGTAAGCATAGATTTCTGTAGATTTTTTTGTTGCAATTCGAGTTCGTCGCACTCTGTATTCTCCGCAACCGCAACTTTACGAGCATTTCCAAGTCATGAAACACTGTCGAAGACTCGGGAGGATATTCGTGTCGTTTGTGAAAAACAAACGCTCCAGAATTCTCCACAATCTGATGGCCACCGACGACCTAAAATCGGTCGCGATCTCAGGGCTCTTGTAATGAGAATCCCACCCAATTCTATCAATTCACACATTTTTTGTTATGCTTTTGTGTCAGAAAAAAGATTCTTCTCCAATACTTAAAAAATTCTTGAGAGCCGCGATTCACTATAAACACTAGATTCCGGGCGTTATAGAAGATAAATCGTCGAGAAACTCCTGTGCAGAGACGTTTCTCAGCAAAACGCCGATGGTAGGCTTTGGCCGCGCCAAGAGCTGTTGTGACAGTACAGAGTGTTTTATAGTATTGCAGGCCAGGAAACATTGTTTCATCTGACCGAGGAATACTGCGATATATTTTTTGCCCTAGTATAGAGAGGTTAATTTAAGAAGGGACCAGTTTGACAGGACGCGAAACAAAAGAACATCATTTTGGTATTGTGGGAGGTAGTGTCGAAGCCATTTACAAATGAGTCAACAGTAAACGTGCACTTTGACGAATTGAGCGCGTGGACAGAATCTGCCATTTGTTGCCAGCAGACGTCCAGTAGGTTTTTTTACCCTCGTACTTTTAGATAGCCGACCTGGATGGCCAAGGTGGCTAAGAGTAAGTACCGACTCAACGCTTCGGTCCGAAGGGTCGCGGGTTCGAGTTCCGCCTTGGGCATGGTTGTTTGTCCTTTGTCTTTCATGTATGTGTTGTCGCGGAGGGCCTCCCGTTCTGCTGACCCCAGATCAGAGGAGCCCGCAAGTGTGTCGGTCTAGTGTATGGACGAATATGAGTCCCATCGGGACGTAAAGGGTAACCGGCTGTTGGCTGGATAAAAGCCCTAGGAAAAAAACTTTTAGATATCTCACTGGTCAGCGCGCTCACTTTCCATGACGCGATCCCGGGTTTGATTCCCGATCGGGGCAGATTATAGTGTGTACTTTCCTTGCAATAACGCAGTATCTGATGCTGTGTGACGATGAGAATGCTCACTGCTATGGTTGAGAAGACCAGAATACGGAGTGGGGATGTCCATGTGCTAACCACTCGCACCCACCCCTTCACACATGGCCGCAAGGCCGGGATGCCGCTAGAAGCCTTGACCCTCTCAGGTGCCAGTACAGACAAACGTTTAGTTCTGCAAGTTTAACCTGCATCGGGTTGAGAAGGAGTTAGGAATCCTTTCATTTAGCCTTCTTCAGTCACCACCCACTTCCATGGCCCTGTGTACAGTTCATGTAATGTGTATTTCTAGATGGTCATATTATGACTTCCCAAGTACAGTGAGTAATGCTTAGGAAGATAATCTTCAACCGGATTTTTACGCAATATTTACTGTTAATAAACCCATTAAATTCTGGTATTTATTTTGAAAGAGATCTGTGTGAACCTTAGGATCGTTCTGTATAGAACAGGACCAGATAAAAATCCTCAGCTATGCTGGGATTTGAACACGGGTATCAGGAAACGTGTGTCCTAACTACTATACCCCTGCAACCCCGTGATGTATGGCATTTTTACCTCCTAAAATGACTAATCTGCTTCATGAAATTTCAGAGATCAGGTTATTTATGTGTAACATTTTAATTCACTTCAATGACATATTTACTGATACCTTTTAGAGAAACACTGATACCTTGGTCATGGTTGGTTGAACAATTTGGCAATTTCCTTCACGAATTCCTCATGGCATCATCGTAATATTTTTAGTTAATCATACGGTTTAATAATTCTTTTACGAAATTCTGAGGAATTCGTCGCTTCGGTCTGCTGCGGCATGTATGTTTCGTAGGAATGTAGATCTTTAAAGACAGGGAGTCTTACGGTGTTGCCGTTAGGTGCATGACGAAATCGTGGATTGAGGGCAACACAACGACAGAAGGCCGGACGGCCGCATGTTTAGTGTAGCAAGATGTTCTAGCCCGAAACGTTTCGTTTGAGAGGCATCTGTTGCCGAGGTACCGGTTGACGAAGGTGTTAACAAGAATGCAACGTTAATAACAATGGAGATCTGATAACGCCACTTAAAACTTTCCATAACAAAAAATATTTTTTTCATTTATTTCTGCTTGTCCCGAAGGCCCTCAGCAGCCGAGTAAAATACATTGAAGGTACTACATTGAATTATGGTAGCATTGTTTAAGAAACATTATTGGTAAATGAATTACATTGAGCTCATGCAGACTAAAAATTTGCGAAGCCACATCGGGTCCATGATGATCAGGGAGGGTCGAAGAACTGTAAGGAAGCTTTTGATAATATAAAAAAGATAGTGGGAGGTTCCGATTTGAGTAAGTTTGAATAATAGTCCTGGGTGCCACACGGTGTCAAAAGCTTTTGCTACATCGAGGAAGATTGCAACTGTGTGTTTCTTTTCATGGAAACCTTCGATTATATCCACGGTTAATCTTAATATCTGGTGATTTGTTGAAAGTAGTGGTTGAAAACCGAATTGGGGCGGAGGTATGAACTGAACTGAAATGGGAGATTAATCTGCTGAGAATACATTTTTCAAATAGTTTTTCTAAGGAGGGCAGATGACTAATTGGACAATAACTTGACGGATCGTTTTTTGGCTTGTTTGGTTTCAGAATGGGAATAATGTGGGCGTGTTTCCACTTGCGAGGGAAGTATGACAGACGGAAAGATGCATTGAAAATTGATGTTATATGTAAATGGCTCTGATTGGGAGGCGTTTAAGTACATAAGTAGGAATTAGGTAGAAAGATTTAAGGGTTTTATCTGTAAAGGTGAAGGATTAAATGTGACCACTTGTAACAAAGTGTCAGGCCATTTACAGCATGGTCGTTGAAAGAAATCTCGACGATTGGTTATTTTCACATGTTTATAGACACGTAACACCCAATCAACAATTTATTTTTTGTTTCACATCTTTTTTGCTGATGTTACAGAACGAGTTTCGTGCTTCATGTTTTTTACACGTTCCTCTAAAACTTCTGGTTTGTGCACTGGGTTTTAAATTATTTAAACTCAATTTATGATCAAATTCAATAACGAAGATGATGGATTATGTTGTTTTTGTTCATAATTTCTATTTTTATTTATTTCCAAAAACCATCTTATTCTTATAAAGTAAAGAAAACTGCGTTCGTCCATCTAATCGTCCCTCATGATTAGGCGCCTTCCGACCCATCAATTAAGTCAAATGAAGTGTTCAACGTGTCACGTTCACCCGGAAAGACGGTGAAGATCCCCACTCGGCAATTCTGTGTGTTCACCTCGCTCTTCAGAGAAAAATGAGCCTCATCTGACCATACGATGGTCCAAGGCCAGACCTCGTCAACTTCAATCCTTGCGAGAAAGTGGAGAGCTCAGTCAACGCGTTGTGGTGCAAGCGCCTGTACGATATGGGTCTACGAATACTATGTGAGAATGCTTCGAAGCATCTTCCGTACAGTGGCCCACGGGATGTTCAACTGTCGGGTGGGACAGCACGCACTCTGCTTGAGGCTCGGGAATTGCGCGCAGCGTTGTCGGCCAGAGCAACGGCGATTTCATCAACCACCTGTGGTTCCACCGGTCGACGGCCACTTCCCGGAGCGACAACCAGTTCCCCAGTTGGTTCGAACTTCACCATGTTCCGCAAAGCAGGTGGAGAAAGAGGACCCTTCCGTACTCCTTCAGCCGGCGATATTCTCGAAGATCAGCTGCTGCATTACTGTTGTTTTGATAAAAGAGTTTCACCAGTAATACCCTGCTCTGATTGTCCAAACCCATGTTGACTCGTCAACAAGTGCACGGCGACTGGTCCGGTGTGTGCAACTATTCAGCATTATCCCCGATCATGGCACCTGGTGGCTACACTTGCAACTGGCCGGTGGCGCTGTGAAGCAGAGAAATCATGCACGCCATTCTCTGGAAAGTAATTCTAGCAAGTTTGGTATCCCTTTCCTTAATATAACGTGTTCTGTAGGGAAAGTTTAATCACAACCACCCAATATTTAGAGTCGAAATACATGTTTTGTTCGAAGCTACTACTAGAGGGATTATATGAGGAGAGATCATATGAAAGTATTAACAGAGTACGAGACGCTAAAATCTACCGAGTTCGTTGGCGCATGACGGCCGGAACTAACTAATGCAAGGCGATCGTCATCGCTAAAGCAATTAGACGCGCGAAGGGAACCTTGCTATCGTAACTGACAACCGGAACGAACACCACGATGCAGCCAACAAAACTGAGGATGTGATCCAGCCACATAACAACCGGAAAGATCGGGTTTGCGGGTTTGGTGGTGTAACGGTTAACGTATACAACTGTTTTACCCATGTTTGTGGATTCAAACCCGATCGAAGCTGTGGATTTTTAAAAGTGAGTCTTCGTACGCCTTCCTTCGGAGGGCAAGTAAAGCCGTCTGTACCATGTTATAGATTTTCTGTAAAAGATCCTCAAACCTAAAAGAAGCCTCTCAGAAAAATTCAAAACGCCTGTTTCATCGACCTAGTGATACCTCCTCTTTCTGCCAGACGATGAAAGAAGCGTAAGAGAATTTGCGTGGTCAGGCGGAAGAGCTTGGCCTGAGCCTCGCCACCGAAAATAAGACATCATTGAATTGAATTGAATTGACACCTATGATTCCACCACTTCCGTCGTCGCCGAGCCGCTTTCCAGGGACCCCTGCTGATGCAGCCTTCATCAGCACACCCACACCGACCTGATGGGTACAATTGTCGAATCTCCTAACCCATCGGTGAAGCTAATGAACCACACCATCTATAACTCACCCCTGTCAGTTGTAGACTATTCTCAACATAGAGTGCTTAAAAAAGGCGTTGACTATCTAATATATCATTAAAAATAAGTGTGTTACATGTCTGTTTTCATTATTTTACCAGTTAAAATAAATCTGCACGCGTCACTTTCAGGATAAGTATATCGAATTGCATCGTCTTTGTGTATGTCTAGTAATGAAGCACAATTAGAACCTAGCATCGTCAAAAGTTGCAAATGTAGCAACAATACGAGAAAGTATGTGCTTATTGTGTGACCATCCGTTTTCCAACCAGTCAAGCAAAACCTTACAAATCCTTCGCCTGTGTCCAGAGGGATGTTTAAACGAGTTTGAACGCGCGATCAAAAACAAAGAGGTAGTGCAAAAATGTAACGGGAAAGTTCGCTAATGTAGCAGAAAGGAAGGAAGTCGGCATAAATGTCTTGTGTGCAACAGTCTTTTAAGAGCGAATCCTCGAACGGAGCGGATGGTTGGCCAGATTGCACTACGAGAGAGTGCCGTTGCGAGCATTCGTTTCCAAATAGCGCCAGAAAACATCTTCGAAGAAGACAATAAAAGAGGTAAACTGTTTATTTTAAGTGCAATACGACTGTGAATATAATCAAGAGTAGTTTTGCATAAATTATTGAGAGCAGAGAAGTGAGGAGCTCGTACGAGTTTTACAGACGATAGCTAATACTCGAATGTCTCTTTCTCTTTTCCAGTTTTTTTTTATCTTTTTGTCTAGGCGTTCTGTTCCGTTACTACGTTGCTGTTACGTGGGATTTCATTGCATCTGGGTAAAATTCTTGGACGTATCCCTACGCAAACGAACGCGCGACGGGCCGGCTACACATTTTATAACGAACACGAGCCAGCCCTTCAAGGTTAAAAGACACCGGAGACGACGCGAGGCCATTTCAACCAGACGATCCCATAGGAAAAATCTGTATATTATAAAGTAAGAACGTTCCAGATGGAATAATTTTATTTTAGACTTTTGATCAGAGTTTCTGTATCATCAAAATTCAATATCGCGTGTGGAGAGTATATTTAAAACATTGTTCTGAATCAAGAATCAATCATTCTTAAATTTTAATTTTTGAAAAATTAGATCAAAGCATTTAATTTGTGTAAAGTAAAACAAGAAGTTCATAAGTGTACTTGAAAATCAATGTAAATGTGTTCAGAGGAGAGTAACTAGTAGACAAGGATTTCTTTGAAATTTTTTTGTTGTCAAATGCTATAAAGAATATAGGACTTTGTTGGCAGATTGCTAGTTACCCACAAACCTGTATATATCAAAAGTGTATTAGTAGTAAGATTGTTTATTTTCAGGGTGTTTATTCTTTTTTATGTATATGTGTATTCCTTTATGCATTCAATGTATGTGCGAGATTGGAGATATAGTATTCCGTTAAAAGTGATTCAAACGTTAGTGATTTCGTGAACATCCGAGTGGAGAGTATCCATGATCCTGATCCTTGTTTTTTAATATGTATGTGTGTTAATATATATATATATATATATATATATATATATATATATATATATATATATATATATATATATATATATATGATGAACTGTCGTTCGACTGAGTTGGCATTTCACCAGGTGAATAACTTCTCATCCCCCCTGAAACGACGATAAAGGTTATAATTGTAGCCCACTAGTTTTGTATGGACGTGACTTCTTTGCGATACGTGAACGGCAAAGTTCACTTTATGCGTGATATAAAATACTTTTCAATCAAAAACAATGAAGGCAAGTACTGGTTCTCATGCTTGAATCTTGAAAAAGAAATTTCATCAATTGTTTTTGTTACATCGTAAAGTAGCTGCAGAATCACAGAGCTTCTAGTCACTACCCAAGTGACTACGTAACTACCAGGATAGGCTAGGTTGAGTTTGACAATGCATCAGACCAGCAAACTACTACGGGAGTATGGTGTCGCTCTTTAGATAAATCTAATGATCAAATGGATTTCGTGTTTCCGAACGCATCATTCGCTGTGATCTAGTCCCGTGAACGTAGTGTACGTTTTTCATCAGGTGGCGGTGTTATTCCCCGACTGGATGGTGAGATCCGACATCGACTTACACAGCGACTTTCAGGGTTTTCCCGTCCAGGTGTCTCCCACCAGCGGGGCACTGCCCCAGCCGGGACAAGATCGAAGCTCCCGTCCACCTTTGTGCGGTAGTGTAGAGGGTGCACGTGTGTGGGAATAGTATAAATATAATAGTATAGGGGTGAATGTAGTATAAGGAAGATAAAGGAAAGATCGCGCGCAGTCCGTGTTCCGTTTGTTAGGGTACTACTCCGGTATTCACTGGATCGGAGAAACCACGGAAAACTACTGAGAAGAGCAACCAGCCTCTACAATTTTCTTCCAGTCACCGATGGAACTCGAAACTATTACCTAGCGACGGCTACTACCGCAGTGAATTCAGATGTTCTGAGCAAACTCAGCAGGTCCGAATGGGCACGTGTTGACTAGGGAGAAGAATTTTGTGTCCTAAAAATCTTCAAATATGCTTTTAAAAATATGCATTTACGACCTAAAAATTCTTAAATGTGCATTTGAAAATGCAATTACAATTAACAATATTTCATTTCCTGTAAACATATTTCCTGACAAACTTTCAGGACAAGCGTCTCTGAAATAGAAATATACGCATTTGTGCAAACATATTATAATCTAACTTTTCGGAAGAAATAATTAAAGTAAATATTCACCTTAGTAAAGTACTCGTACATTGAATGTTTTGTTGCATTTCGTTTGCCTAGTTTAAAAATATATCAAGTACAATATTTGTATAAATATTTTACCACCTATAAAAAATTAAACGCAAAAGCATAACATTAATGTATTTTCATCTTACAATGTCACTTTTTTACGCTCACAAAAAGTAGATTCTATGAAACAAAATAGGTCTGTAGTTAAAGATAAGTCTATATTTAAACGAAATGTACAAAATATGTCCCTAGGAGTACACGAAAACCAACAGGAAAATCGGCCAAATACGCACAAATATTAACTAACGTATTAATTAATCTACATAGCATCAATTTCTAACCAAATGTCAAGAAATTTGACACAGCTATCCCCCAATGCAACTGACAAAAATATACAAAATCATAAGACAGCCGCTCCGTAGTGATGACCATTAATACACTAGACGAAGAAGCCAATTGGATAGCCTGAAACTAAAGTGATTTATGATACGAATAGTACAATGTGAGTTAGATCACCTAAGAATTTACCAACATTAAAACAAACTGCCAATATTAAAGTAGTGCGTTGATTATTCGGCACCTCCAACGACAAAGGACACATATACCACTTTAGAATGTATAGATGCTCACCTGTTGAGATCAAATTTACCATAACCTGGATTTTAGCAAAAATATTTCCTAGAGCACTTTAGTTCCAGGCCACCCAATTGGAGTCTGACTACTTTCCAAACAGCTTCAATGTAGGAAACGTACGAGGAACGTACGTGTTTACTTGTTTGTTTGTTTGTTTGTTTTTTCACTTTGAATTTCAATGTTATCTCCATTACACATTTTTGATAGCCAGGATTGTTCTCATCAAATGGGCAATGTGTACGTCGTTGTCACCGATCTGTACCTAGGGTACTTCGGAAGCACTCAAATCATTGTGATATCCAAATGTCCCGTGGCCACTTAAAAAGCATCATAAAAGAAAACATCAGTCTTTATTATTCACACTTGCTGATCAATAGCACAATTATTTATAATACAATGCTCCAGTTCTTAAGAAGTGTTCTCTTATGATAAAATAAATTCACAATGCAGATGTTATGTTTCATCCAATCGAATTGGAAATTTTGGCTTAGGAAACTTTCTCTTTGTTAAACGCAAACGATGTTCCAGAAAATTTCCAAAACGCTCTTTAATTTTCTTGGGGAGCCTTTCGTATTTGTTCTTTTTGTCAGGATAATCAAATTCACCAAGTTTCAATTCCTTGAACCACGTCTCAAATTTACGTGGTATCAACTTCCAACACGGAAACTCTCTTTCCTGAAAAAAATAGTGAACGACTTTCCAGAACCATTGCTCATCCATTATTCGGAGATGGAAAACCCATTCTGGAGCAAATCCCGGGAGGTATTCATAGGAGTCTCGTCCGACTCCGTAATTGGCGCAATAATCTTGGAATTCGCGAGGAGTGTCAGAAAATGTTGGCCATCTCCTGTTGTCGAGGAAATAGAGGACGAACTTGGGGAAGAAGTCCCAGTTGAGGCGTTTGGAGAGGACGACAAAGGACGGGATGAAGCGATATCCCCTGGGGGCGAAATGCGTGTCTTGTCGGTCGCTGTCGACGTCGCGATCATCAGCATACGAGTCTCCTCTTTTTTCATGTGCTTCGAGCTCAGGTGGCTGGTGTTCCCGCACACTACGAACACAAAAGAAATTGAGACAATATAAAGTTGGTTTGTGTTCCCGCACAATATAAACAGAAAATAATTCCAGGTAATAAAACAAATTTGTTCAGCACGAAACAACATTGATTTCAAAATCGTTAACTTATGTTCAAGGATTACTATATCATGAGAAAAACGACTGAATTAACCAGACTCATACAACTACTAATAATTTATAAAATGCACAGTATAAATATGTAACTTATTAACTACAATTAAAACGTAATGTATAGTAACTGAAATGCTAGTAATGTATAGTTTAAACATTTTTTACTTTCTCGTATATGTACGTATATACGCAGTAATATACATAGTATAGAGAAAGTTATGTAATGCGCCAAAAAGAGCGAATTTTCGGCAGAAAAAAATCATTGCCGGGCACTGAAAATAAGAAAGTAGATAAATCCAGTTGCTAAATTAAGAGAAAAAATTCTCTAACACATGGTGAGCCAGAATTCCAGATTTCTGGTCCTAAATGCCGAAAAACCAATTGAAATCAAAACGTCCGTCCGTCTGTGAACACTACTTGCCCCTAAACTATGAATAGGATTTTTTCCAAATTGAAGAAACACCAGTCCATCTGGCTCTAGTTGAAGCTTTGAAATTTTGAAAAACTTTCTTTAAAATTTGGGGGTATTTTACATGAAGCCCCCCGGACATTATCAATTTTTTTTCTCAAAAACGGCTTCAAATTTTTTCTTTATATTTCTTGAACGTCCGATTTTCACGGTTAACTCTAAATTTTCGAAAAGAGCAAAAGTGTGAATTTTTTCGGCGTTTTCCTACAACAACAAAATTGAAGATAGAAATTTTTCCTTCAAATGAAATTTATTGTCCATAAATAGTTCATAAAGACCATGTACATTTTTTTAAAAAGTTTAGTAGTTTTTGTATAATAGTGCGTGCAATATTTGCAATTTTAAAAAATAACAAAAAAAGGATTGACTCGAAAAGGGCTCCAAATTTTTCTTTAAATTTGGTAAGGATAGTGCCAAACAAACCGTTATGATGACATAAACGTCATGTAACTCTGCTCTGTTATTTTTTTAAATATTACAAAAATGTAATTTTTTTACTTGACTCTCACGTCGGCAATGCTTACATTAGAGGCGATTTCTTCACATTACTGTATTGACGAGTACATGTGCTCCAAATAATGTAAAATAAAGATTCTCGAAACCACAATAGTGTTCAAAATTCCGCATTTTCAGAAACGCTCAAAACGCTATTTTCTCAAAAATGGCTCCAAATGTTACGCAATTACATATCTTCAAATTTCGCATTTACAGTAATGCTTATTCGCCTTTTCTTGAAAATGGCTTAAACTTTTTCAATGAAAATGTCTATTTTGGACTCTTCTATAATGTTCTTAAAGAAATATTTCGGTTGTACTACTAGGAAAGCAAAAATTTGAGAAAATGTCAAAAAATTGTACTTTGGGCCACGATAGATGGCAGCTGGCCAGAGAATGGACCAAGACCTTAAAGCCAGATAACACCTAGGAAGTAAGAAAAATTTTCTACGAGAAAGTCTGTACCATTCTGTATCACTTCTAGTAATTCATCTACTTAATCCAGTCGCCAGGATCCTTATTCAAGGAAAACTCCAATCATGGATCATCACGTCGAGTTTTTATGTGAAATAATTTGCATTTTGATTGTAAGAAAGTTTTATAAAGTTTGATGAGTGTACTAATGCAGTCGTTTTATCATAAGATAGCGTAAACGGCATGCATGAACTTGGAATCTTCTCCACATGCCCGAATTAGTCATCATTATGGAAACACCGGAACACGTTATTGATTTATCTGTCCGAGTACGACAGGCATGCACAGCATTTTGCACTTTACCTGACATCGAGAGTTACGCGGTAGCAACTTGATTGCAAACACACCAAGCTAAGGAAGGTGGGAATGAGACCCATTCTAGGAGTGGAGACCGCCAATGAGAATGCACAATTCGAGCCACAGCGCGTATACGAAGTAGGGTCAAAAAGTACCCGGAATTGGTTATTAAAAATTTATTAAAAATATTTATAACATTCTTACATTATTTCCCTTCAAAATACTCTCCTCCTGCATCTACACATTTATTCCATCGTTCATATAATTGTTGGAAACACTCTTGAAAGCCGTTTTTTGAAAGTTCCTTCAGCCGCTCCGTCGCATTTTCAATCACCTCTGACGAATCAGCAAAACGATGTCCCTTCAATGCCATTTTTAACCTTGGAAACAGGTAGAAATCTGGTGGTGCGAGATCGGGAGAATATGGAGGATGTTCCAGTGTGGTAACATTATTCTTGGCAAGGTATTGTTTCACCATTAGGGATCGATGTGCTGGGGCATTGTCGTGCAACAAACACCAGTCATTCTCTGCCCATTTTTCAGGTCGTTTTCGTCGAATTGCATCTCGTAGCCGTTTTAAGATCTCTGTGTACAATTCTTTATTTACTGTTCTCCCTTCAGGAATAAATTCATAATGAATCACTCCACGGTAATCAAAAAACACCTCGAACATCACCTTACCCCGGCTTCTGTCCAAGCGAAGTTTTTGTTTTCTTGGTGAAGTTTTTGACTTCCATTCAGCGGACTGCCGTTTTGTCTGAGGGTCGTAAAGAAAGCACCATGTCTCATCACCTGTAACAATTTTGCGCAGGAAGCTGTCATCTGCATCAGCCATTTCAATCAAGTCCCTGGACATGGTCACTCTCATTTCCTTTTGCTCAGAGGATAACATTTTTGGAACAATGTGCAAGCAAACACGATGCATGTTCAAGTCATTATGAAGAATGCTGTAAACACTCCCATGTGAAATACCAACTTCAGAGGCAATAGTATTGATGGTTGTTCGCCTGTTCGCACGCACAATTTGTCGAACGCGCTCAACATTGTCGTCTGTAGTGGAAGTGGAAGGCCGCCCAGTCCGAACGTCATCTTCAATTGTTGTGCGACCGTCGCGAAAACGCTTATGCCACTCGTAAACTGCTGTTTTCTTCATCGCAGAATTTCCGTATGCTTTTTTTAGCATCTCAAGAGTCTCCGAGGGTGATTTCTCCAGCAACACACAGAATTTAATATTGCCACGCTGCTCTAATGACGACATTGCACAATCCGACGAAAGAAAGAAACTACGATCTACAATATTAAACACCGAACGCACGGAACCAACTACAACTGCCTGCTAACCTCAAAAGCACATTCACTACCAGTTATGCCAACCTCACAAACAAAAATTTCCCTTTCAGCTAACAAATACTTGACTGTAAGCGACCATTCCGGGAACTTTTTGACCCTACCTCGTATTGAAAGAGCAATTGCGATCACATGACAGAGACAGTTCATACCTTTTACCATTTTGCTATCATTTGGAGATTACAACATTCCTGATGAAAATCAGTTATTAAATTGTAAATTTGCGTGAATTAAAATTATGAGTCACGAGCATTAAGCAAAGAGAATACAAATTATTAATAATAATCTAATAAAATAAAATAAAAATAAAAATGATAAATAAAAATAAATAAAAATATGTTGATTCGTAGTAGTGCACAGAAGAACATAAACAGTGAAATACGGCAATTGTTACTAGAAATACGGAAGATTACCTGTTTAAATAAGTGGGCACACTGAACATTTCTTCTATTAAATTCAGAAATTCAAAATCATTCCAATGTGTTTCCCTGCGTTATGCATGTTACTGTGTGATTCTCGCATGGTTCTTTACCTCCTTCTTTCCCCATACCAGGCGGCTCCAGAAACAATTTTGAGGGGGGGGCACATAATTCTTGAATGGGAAGTGGAGGGGCTATGGAAAAGAAACTGGAGACTATGGATAAATTTAATGTAAAAGAAACTTACAAAACCTAGCATTTTTT
The DNA here is from genome assembly GCA_011170035.1 of Teleogryllus occipitalis. Lineage (NCBI taxonomy): Eukaryota > Metazoa > Arthropoda > Insecta > Orthoptera > Gryllidae > Teleogryllus > Teleogryllus occipitalis. Next base: position 4,108 of record BLKR01003222.1, on the reverse strand, counting down.
CTTACATTTTTAAAATTTCAATCACACAATGCAAGATATTAAATATAACATTTTAAATAGAAAAATAATACATAAATTTATATTTCAGTTAAAGACTTTAGAGAAATTTATGAAGATTTTAAGACACCTAATCATGGAATAGATTTTACTCAATACACTGTATGCGAATTGTGGGAAACGTATTTGGGTTAAAAAACTCGTCAGTACATAGCTCTGAACATGCTGCACGGAATCATTTCCCAAGTTTCGCTGATCCCGGGCGGTGCCCGCAGACAGCCGCCATTTGCAAACCCCATGTGGTAATTTTAACAACCCCAAAGCATAGCTACACTGCTACTTAGCTACACTGTACTAGGCAGTGATTGATTATTCAGTGATACCGGTCGCGTCAGAGTCCTGGTATCTACTATCGAGGCTTCACCCCAGCCGAGCAAGCTCTAAACTCCCGACTTGAATCTGAAGTAGAGCATATTCTTTAATATGTTTTGTAATCCATCTTGTATTCGATATTACTTGTTGGAACGGACGAAAGATGAAAGTAAACCTGAAAGGTACCAGGTGTTAATTTGAACGAAAATGATATTCGTATGTTTTTTTATGTATTTTAAATTCGGATAAAATCCTTTTAAGAGTAGTAATCTAATAAAACTTCGAGCAGACTGGAATTTTTTTAACGATAATACAGAGTAATAAACTATTATTATTAAGTATGACGTTAGAGACACAAAGGAAATCATCTTGCAACTCTTTGGCAAAGAGTTTCTTAACAATTTTCTTTTGTGAGGATGAGTTTTAATGTTTTAATTACTTACATCGTCCTAGCTAGAGGGCACTGACTCTGGTACTGATTCTGCACCTGAGCCGGGCACTGCGGAGGTACCCATTGGGAACATTCGGGGACGGAGCTAGAAGAAAGTGAACACGTATGAAACATTTACACATGCAATGGAGGTGACATGAGATGAAGATTATTTCTTCAAAAATATGATGACTGTGACATAATTACTCTTGGTTTCCCATTTTCCCATTTACCACGATAATATTTTTTCGAATCGTTCAGGCAAACATAATACGGGCATAAGATCTTTCTCATATTCATCTTAATTTGAAAATCGGATAAAGTTGAAGAAAACTTGTTTCACTAAGTGAGTAAAACTATTTTAAATAATATAATTTTCTATTTCATTGGCATCACTATTTTAATTACTGATTTATCAAAAATACAAAAAATATTAGCTTATTATTGTAGTTCTGAATAGTTGAAGTTCAATTGTTTCATTCAATTAACCAGCGTTTGGATGTGAAAGTATACCTCTCAGTTTCAAAACCAGTCAAGTCTTATCATTTCATGCAAAATTGACCAAATCCAAACTCTATAGTTTCCGGAAAGGCCATCTTTTCAATTCGCCATGCAGAGGAGCACTTCGTAGGCATTCAGGACAAATATCGTGTTTCATTTCAACGGTAGGACGCGCCAGTACAGAGAAGCGCTTCTTCCATTGAGAGAAAATACCACGGAACGCGAGCCCTTGATCTATCGGGCAAACACTGGCTGATTTAGTTTAGAACAAGCATTACTTTGTCTCTATGAAGACTGACTAGGAGGTCCTGAGTTTCGGGATTTTCGACTCAGGCTAGAAATCTAGGTCGATTTACCCATTATCCGGAGGAGAATTCTAGCGGCCAAATGCTCTGATCGGTTATTTTCGGTGGTGTCTTCGATAAACACCAGGCCAATGAGAATCCACCTAAAAAAAGGTCCACGGATTGTGTGCGATATTTCTTCCTCCCACTTGTTTCTTCCTCTCCTCTGACACACATTTACGTGCTCTGCACTACCGTTCAAGTGAGAAGACCAGTCGGTAGCTTAGAGCTTGTCCCGTCTGAGGCGGTACCCGTTGGGAGGAAATATATTGATGGGGACACGTACCAGGATTCCGCTTAAATAATGACACTCAATCTCAGAATTTGGAAGTGGAGGAACAGAGCCGCCGCGAGGATAATTCACTACACTAACAAAACCAATTACCCTTAAAGTTCATGTGCATGGACACATCAATTAATTATCAATTAGCGAATAATAATCTAACAATCAATCATTAATTAACCACCGATCAACCAAACACCAATAAACCATCAATCAACCAATCATTAATTTACAATCAACCACCTTATAACATGCATTCAACAAACACACAACCACTAAACTTCAGTCATTAATCAATCAAAAATCCATTGAATCAATCAAGAGTAAATCATAGATTGTCTTCAATCAACAAAGAATGACCCATCAATAAATTGTGTATTGACCATCAATGAAAGAGTGGCACCTGTCGTCAGGTGGAGGCGCCGGCAGGCTGCGCTGGATGCGCTCAAGGGAGAGCCCCGTCTGCAGCTCGCGGTGGCAGCGGCTCACCGCCTGCTCCTCCGCGCGTTGAACCCGCTCCCCACGCGGCGCGCGCAGCCCCGAGCTCACCGGGATCTCCCACAGGCGCGCGCCGTTCCCTGCGCCCACGCACACCCCTCAGCCCAGAGTTTACCGGGATCTCCCACAGGCGCGCAGCGTTCTCTGCGCCCACGCACACGCCTCAGCCCCTAGCTCACCGGGATCTCCCACAGGCGCGCGCCGATCCCTGCGCCCGCGCAAACCCCTCAGCCCGGAACTCACCGGGATCACCCACAGGCGCGCGCCGTTCCCTGCGCCCACGCACACCCCTCAGCCCAGAGTTTACCGGGATCTCCCACAGGCGCGCAGCGTTTTCTGCGCCCACGCACACGCCTCAGCCCCTAGCTCACCGGGATCTCCAACAGGCGCGCGCCGATCCTTGCGCCCGCGCAAACCCCTCAGCCCGGAACTCACCGGGATCTCCCACAGGCGAGCGCGTTCCCTGCGCCCACGCACACCCCTCAGCCCCGATCTCAACGGGATCTCCCACAGGCGCAAATAGTTCAAGATACCTGGATGGGGAAAATCGTAGCAGTAGTAGCAGTAGCAGCAGCAGTAGTAGCAGTAGCAGCAGTAGCAGTAGTAGCAGTAGTAGCAGTAGCAGTAGAAGTAGTAGCAATAGTAATAGCAGTAGTAGCAGTAGTACCAGTAGCAATAGTAATATGAGTAGTAGCAGCAGTAGCAGTAGCAGCAACAGCAACAGCAGTAGCAGTAGTAGCAGTAGCAGTAGCAGTAGTAGTAGCAGCAGTAGTAGTAGTAGTAGCAGTAGCAGTAGTAGCAGTAGCAGTAGCAGCAGTAGTAGCAGCAGCAGTAGCAGCAGCAGTAGCAGCAGCAATAGCAGCAGTAGTAGTAGAAGCAGTAGTAGTAGCAGCAGAAGCAGCAATAGCAGTAGTAGCAGTAGTAGTAGCAGTAGTAGTAGCAGTAGTAGTAGCAGTAGTAGCAGCAGTAGTATAGTAGCAGTAGCAGCAGTAGTAGCAGCAGCAGTAGCAGCAGCAGCAGCAGCAGCAGTAGCAGCAGTAGCAGTAGTAGTAGTAGTAGTAGTAGTAGTAGCAGTAGCAGTAGTAGTAGCAGTAGTAGTAGCAGTAGTAGCAGCAGTAGTAGCAGCAGTAGTATAGTAGCAGTAGCAGCAGTAGTAGCAGCAGTAGTATAGCAGTAGTAGTAGTTTAGCAGTAGTATAGCAGTAGTATAGCAGTAGTAGTAGTATAGCAGTATAGAAGAGGTAGTATAGTAGTAGTAGTATAGTAGTAGTAGTAGTAGTATAGTAGTAGTATAGTAGTATAGTAGTAGTATAGTAGTAGTATAGTAGTATAGTAGTAGTATAGTAGTAGTATAGTAGTAGTATAGTAGTATAGTAGTAGTATAGTAGTATAGTAGTATAGTAGTGTAGTAGTAGTGTAGTAGTAGTATAGTAGTATAGTAGTATAGTAGTCTAGTAGTAGTGTAGTAGTAGTAGTAGTAGTAGTAGTAGTACAAGTAGTAGTACTAGTAGTAGTACTAGTAGTATAGTAGTACAGTAGTCTAGTAGTAGTGTAGTAGTAGCAGTAGTTGCAGTAGTAGCAGTAGTAGCAGTAGTAGTAGCAGCAGTAGCAGTAGCAGAAGCAGCAGTAGCAGCAATAGCAGTAGCAGTAGCAGTAGTAGTAATAGCAATAGTAATAGTAGTAG